>CAIGRQ010096304.1:0-10133 GCA_903798375.1 Fraxinus sp. D2006-0159 | reverse complement strand
AGGGCAAGGGAATTCAGGAATTAATGCTGTTGAGTGAATATTACGAGAGTCAGCTGTTATTTTCTTTAGTTGTTATTTTGAGTCAGGGTCAAGTTAGTAAATTGAGTCCATTGAGTCAGGGTCAAGTCAGTAAATTGAGTTAGGGAAGGGAATAAATGTAATTAGGGGATGACATTGAAATCATTCTAGAAAAATTCAGTACACCAGTAGGAGAGAATCAGGCCTCTCGAATGCCTGTGAATTGTTACTATCATCCAGCTTCATTTCAATACAAATATACTTTTCATAGATCTGATACATCTCAACACTTCTATACACTATTCCTATTACATCCTGAGTCCTAATCTAAGGTTGAATAGTGAATAGCAGGTTTCCAGCTCCGTTCTAGCTCTTCCAATGCTAAATTCCAGCCACAGCAGGGGGAAACCTATCAGCTTCTTGCACGGGTACTAATAGGATCAAATGGATGCCAGTCTTCCAAGATATAATGCTTCTTCCAAAATTAATATAGAACAATATTTATTTTGTTGGGCGAACCAATGCTCACCGTAGTCTTCTAGAACGAAAGCTATTGAACACTAANGGGGGAAACCTATCAGCTTCTTGCACGGGTACTAATAGGATCAAATGGATGCCAGTCTTCCAAGATATAATGCTTCTTCCAAAATTAATATAGAACAATATTTATTTTGTTGGGCGAACCAATGCTCACCGTAGTCTTCTAGAACGAAAGCTATTGAACACTAAATATATAACACTAAATTCAAAAATAATTTGAAAATTATTTTGACAGAATTTGAAGAAAGAAAGCATTAGGAATTAATTATTTGGAATTGACTTGGAGTGAAAAAATTGAATTAGGAGGATCTTATTTATAGATTTTCACGTGTCTCTTCGAATGGCATCATTTGTCAAAAAAATAGTTCTAAGCATTAGATCTCACCATTTCATATTTAATGGTGTAAAATGTACCTTATCAAAATGTCACACCCATTCTGAAACAATATAACTTTTTGATATGCATCATTTGCAATTGAAGAGTCACGACTAGTCATCATACCAATTTGAGACTTTCAATTCAAGCCTATAAATATTTCAAAAACTTTAACAATCCCCCACATGAATAGAAGAAGTCGACTTAAAACAAGAAAAACGAAAAAAAGTACAATTGAAATATAATGCACTAGGACCGGTAGTTTTTCCTTTGAAATTCCTCATTAAGAATTTATCGGGACTCGCTTGGTTAGTCAGTGAACACAACGTTTTTAATTGTCAATCATTGTTGTAAATATAGACAATAGATCAAAGACATTATCCTTCATATGAAACTTTTATTCTTTGTTATGTTCATTATTTTGGCCTTGAACCTTCTTGGTTTTGCAAGCACGTTTACAGAATTCGCCCAAGTAAAATTCTCGTAGAATCGAACAAGTTCGAGCTCACATATGTGATGTTCTATAAAGAGTACCCTATACTCCACTTATATTGTTTACAAGATATAGTCGATTTTAAAAGCATAGCTTATCCTAACTAATCTTTGATAGGCAACATTTATTTACATCATAGAAATGGGGATGAGTTATAACTCCGAAGTGTTTCTTATCAAATCAATCATAACTAGTTTTTCTATTGAACCTAGTTCGTGGGATCTACAGTCGCCATGTTAGATTTCCATTAAACCAACCCACTAGTTTAGGCTGTACACAATTTTTCTTGATGTGCAATTGATTCCCTCTGTAAATAACCCATTTGTAAACGGATCTGATAAGCTATTCTTTGATTTAACAAAATCAATTGATATTAACCAATTTGAGAAAAACTGTACAATAGTATTATGTCTGTTACGTATATGTCAAGACTTACCATTAAACACGAAATTCGGTGCCATTTCATTAGTAGCTAACTATCTCGATCAAATGATTAGCAGACACAAATTGTCACCAATTAGTTAATCTTTTAAGATATTTTGAAGCCATCATGCTTCCTTCTAGCTTTATGTAAAGTTCTAATTTCTTTCATCTCAAGTTGTATTAAAATTTCCATGAAACAATTACACTTTCAAAAGTAAAATAGATTTACTAGAATATTTTGAATTCTTAGACCGGATATTCAATTTTCAACAATATGGACATATTAAGTTCAACAAAGTATTCACTATAGTGCAGTTTTTCATTTCAAATATTCACGAAATATCTCAATATTCTAATTTGAAGAAAACAACACCATCCCCCACAAATCTTGGAGTGCATTCGAAACTTAGTCGAGAATATAATGCAAACAATCATACCCCCACAATTCTGGGTAGAAATCAGCAACATAATTCAGTTTTCTTTTTAAGTTCAATTAAATCATTAATTATATCTATCCATTGGATAAATAATTTTATCTACCTTCTAGTCAACATATAAATAGCTATATCAACGAGTTGAGTCGATCCGAGCCCGAGCCCAAAAA
This sequence comes from Fraxinus sp. D2006-0159, assembly GCA_903798375.1. Lineage (NCBI taxonomy): Eukaryota > Viridiplantae > Streptophyta > Magnoliopsida > Lamiales > Oleaceae > Fraxinus > Fraxinus sp. D2006-0159. Next base: position 7,679 of record CAIGRQ010096304.1, on the reverse strand, counting down.
AAAGCGCGGGCTCAGCTCGAGCTTTTTTTGGCCTGAGCCGAATCGAGCAAAGCCCGACCAAAAAAATGAGGCTCGACCCGGGCCTTAGCAAACTGAGCCGAGCCTGCTCGGGTTTTTCCCTTTTTTTGGATTTTTTTTAATAATATGCAGCAAACAACTGCCTTTGCAGGCAGCACTTTGCTGCCTGCAAAGGCTGCTATTGTTAAATCAATTATTATTATTATTATTATTTTATTTTAAGTATAGGCAGTAAACAGCTACCTTGCTGCCTGCAAAGACGGCGCCCATTTTGGGCGCTGCACAAAGGCAGCTCTAGTTGCCTTTGCAAGCAGCTATAGTTAATTTTAATTTTTTAATTTTTTTTGTTTCTTTAGGCTCGCCAGGGCCACGGGCCGGCCTGAACTTGAGTCGACGCCCCAAAATGGGGCTTGGGCCGAGCCTCAGCTCGATCTATCCAAGCCGGGCCCGGCTCGAGCTTTTTTCGAACCGAATCCGAGCCGCCGAACTTTTTTGCCATCCCTACATATAAATGTCTGGGAATGACAATATCTAATGAAAGTCCATTCACTTTCATATTTACGACTGTCAATTTACAAGATAAAAAGTTACTCTTTTCCACTTAAAGAAATTGCAGGCCTTATGTAGTGTGATCCACCCAACAATAATTGGACCATCCAAATTTGACCACGGTCAATACATTGACTCAAATTCAATTTACGAGTCGTACCATATTTTATCAGGTTACTAAACGGGTATGAGGATAACTAATTTGTTGGTCTGTGCAATACATGCATCTATTGAATATACCTTTTCCTACGTTTAAACAAGCCACAAGAGTTGGCAATTGGTACAATTATCAAAAGCCATTTTCTTTTTTCGAATGAATGGTGAGTATATATCCTCTCTTCTTTTTCAATGATGACATTTCACTCCCATCCCATGCTTCTACACTCTTTGTCAAGTCTTCCTCAACTAATGATAATCTTTCTGTTAGGAGTTCGAAGAGGTGATATAGCGCTATATGAAGTACATGTCGCTCAAATAAATAAGCAAGAACAAGATTTAAAAGAAAGCAAACAAGAAATTGGCAGAGTATATTTTATTAATGACAATCAATGGAGAGAAAATACAACTTTCATCAACTTTTGCAATCTATTAAACTGAATGAAGTGTCTACTATTTATAGGACCTAGAAATATTACAAAGATGAAAACAATCTTCACATTGACATAAATTTCAATGCAACGAACGAAACTTCAAAATTTCTCCACTTGAAAGAATAAGTCTGATTGCAACGAACAAACTGAACTCTTCATCCCAAACCAAACTTCTCCAACACACGAAAAATACTCTTCATCTTCCACCATATCCAACACGGATAAATGAACCCAACTACTGAGTTCCCAAAATTTACAAAGAATTCAAAATTTACCAAATAAGGTCAAAGCACACCCTACAGCAGAATCAATACTAAATGCTTTAACTGAAGGCCCCTGGCTAGACTCGTCACCTTTAACTCCAAAAGCATGCACATCCGATCAACATCCCCGTACCTATCTCCAATAGGTCTCTCCCTAGCCGTTGAATACAATGAAATCGCGGACTATGGTGGCAAAGTGGAATTACCCATATCCCCAAATTCGACAGAGTAGTATTCTCCAAAATAGACCTAGAGCCAACTTTGCGATACTGTACCAAACTGTATATCCACCACGGTACCAAACTTGTGCTGATGTCCTTTCACCGATCCTTCTTAACTTTGCAAGATGTATAACTGAGAATTTCTCATTCTCTCCAATACAACATGGATACTTCGGACCTTCAAGACTCCACCCACTCTAGAGAACGTGTACCCTCTCGAATCCAAGGTACTCAGCGAGATGATGTTCTTCTTCAAGTCTGAAACATGTCGAACTTGGCCAAGTGTTCTGATTGTTCCATCCGCCAACTTCAATTCGATTCTTCCAATACTAGCTTCCGGATAAAATTCGTTATTTCCTATAACAACGATACCTTGTGTCATCGTTTCATATGATTCAAGCTTGTGCGGATGTCTTTTCACTGATATTGCCCAACTTTGTAAGATGTATAACCGGGAATTTCTTTCGGACCTTCAAGACTCCACCCGTTCCAGAGAACGTGTACCCTCTCGAATTCAAAGTACTCATCTAGATGATGTTCTTCTTCCAGTCTGAAACATGCCGAACCTGGCCAAGTGTTCTGATTGTTCCATCCACCAACTTCAATCCGACTCTTCCAATACCAGTTACCCGACAAAATTCATTTTTTTCCCATAATAACGACACCCTGTGCCACCATTTCATATTATTCAAACAAGTCATGACTGAGACTCATATGAAACACACAAGTTGTATCCAAAATTCACTCTTCATCAGGCTTGGATTTCACATCAAAAATCGTCAAAACATATACTCCACCCAAATAGTCGTCAACTGTGTTGGTCTCGTCCGAAATATCTAATTGTGTCCCATGATTTGAATCTAAATTATTCTTACTCTACAACTTCTTGCAATCCCTCTCGATGTGTCCTTTCTTCTTGTAATAAAAGTAGACACTATTGTTGAAATCCACCCTCGACTTGTCCCTTTACTAATCACCATGAATTTTTACAAAAGCTTCCTCATCTCTAGAACCAACTCCAACCAGATGATTCATCTTCTCCTTTGAGAATAAGACATCATATACATCTTCAATGGTGAGTGTGTTACGACTGTACAGAATCGTCTCCCTAAATGATGAAACGAACTAGACAGTGAGCACAATACGATTAAAGCCAAGTCCTCTTCATCATATTTTACTCTAACGTCTTCGAATCAGGGATGATCTCCTTAAACACGATTAGATGATCTTCCAATGATCGGCCTTCTGCCATGCGATGAGAATAAAGCCTCTGTTTCAGATGTAATTTGCTAGTAAGACTTTTGGTCATACATAATTGCTCTAGTTTCAACCACAATGCAGTTGCTATCTTCTCCTTCAGGACGTCCTGAAGAATATTGTTAGATATATGAAGATGAATCTGTGAAAGTGCCTTGCGATCCCTCCGTTGCTTCTCATTTGTTGTTCAAGTTGTGGGCATCCTATCAAATCCTAACAAAGCATCATCCAAATTCATCTGCTCCAATATAGTTCTCATCTTCACTTGTCACAACGAAAATCTTATACTGCGATCCAATAGCAAAATATCATCTTCATGGTAGCCATCGATAACAAAAAACCTCAAACAATCAAATCCTTGCTCTACGAAACTGCTAAACATTGGCTCTAATTCCACTTGCTAGGAATTCGATGAGGTAATATGGCGTGATATGGAAAATAGATCACACAAACTAATGAATAAGAACAAGATTTAAAAGAAAACAAACAAGAAATTGGCAGAGGAACCGAATATTTTATTAATGACTACCAATGGAGAGAAAACACAATTTTCAGCAACTTCTGTCATCTACTAAACTGAATGAAGACTCTACTATTTATAAGGCCTAGAAATATCACAAAGATAGAAAAAGGTAAAAAACATTTACGTGGAATAAAGAAAACAATATTTTTCCCATAAAACCCGTGAAATAAAAGGAAATAATATTTTTTCCAATAAAACACGTGAAATAAATGAAATATTTTCTCAAAACACTCCTCCTAATTTGGGTAACAATATCCAACAATTCCCTTTTAGTCAAATAAATAAAAGATTGAACAGTCCCATGAAATATGTTCATTCACTAATGGATTGACAACAAATATAAGTTAAGAGTAATATGTCTCTATGAAGCAAATATCATGGAAGCCCACAAACTTTCATGTCTATACTGACACCAAATAAATAGATACTTGGAGAAAAAAGGCACCACAACTCATATGCCTTGTTATGTTTTGTGACTCAAATTTTATGTGATTTGGAAGTTTGATTCATGAACAAAGTCTAGATAATTTTGGTTTAGAAGTCCGATTTAATAAAGGATCAACTATCATCATGGATTAAGAGATTGATTGGGAAAAGGACTTTGGAATGAATGAAAAAGTGTTTTGGAAGCATTATGATGGAGCCGGGGTGCCAGCCACCCAAAAGAAGGCAGACATCGACTATTCAGGAAGCATTTCACCTTGTTTTGATTTTTGACGCGATTTTGTGTTCCACTTTATCCATAACTCCAAGATTTGACTCCTATAAATACTCTATAAGGTGTAAACTCTTTAGTGACTCAAGAGATATTCAAGATAACAATTAGATCATCATTGTATACATTAAAAACTTGAAAGAATTGTTTAGATTTAGAAGCAAATCTTATAAAATAATTTTAGTTTCTCAGTATAATAAATTCTCCTCTTCTTCTACAAAATCTTGGTTGTTATATGATCCATTATTTTTTATATTACCCATATTTTTCGTCTTTAATTATTTGGTCGGATTCATAACAAGTGGTATCAGAGCCAAGATTTTTTTGGTGGTTATTAGAGGTCCTAATTGTTTATTAAAGCGAGATTTGAACAAGGTCAATTGTTTCAGAGATGGAAATTATGAAATTTAAGATTTCTCTTTTGGATCGCAGCAGTAGATTTTCTTTGTGACATGATGTGAGCGTTTCTTGCTCAACTGGATATTAATGATGCTTTGTTAGGAATAAATAGAATTCCCACAATAATGACTATAGAGAAGAAGTAACGGAAGGATACATCTTCATCTTTGTAACAAAATACTTCAAGACATGGTAAATGAGAAAAGTGTCATTTGGTTGTGGTTAAAATTGGAGCAGCTTTGTCTGACAAAGAATTTGATAAGTAAGAAACACTTGAAACAACACCTATATTCTCATCGCTTGACAAAAGGTTGATCTTTGGAAGATCATCTATTAGTGTTCAAGGAAATCGTCCCTGACTTGGAAATCATGAAGGTCAACTATGATAAAGAAGATTTAAGGTTGATGTTGTTATGTTTGTTGCTGCCTTTATATGTGACATTTAGAGATACCATTCTCTAAAGTCATGATACTTTTACTATTGACAAGGTATATGATGCACTTTATTCTAAGTAGAAGATGAAACATCTAGTAGTCAATTTTGAGGCCCAGGTAGAGGGTTTTGATGTTTGTGAGATGAAGACACGTGGTCATAGAAGGGGCAGAGTTAATGATAGCAATACCGGTAAAGGTTGTTGGTATTGTAACAACAAGTGACACATGAAGATGGATTGCTATAAGTGGTAGAAAAGGTTTACTACTATAGATAAGAAAGAACAACTAGAAAATTTCAGTAATGTCAATCTTGTGAAAGAATATAGTGATGGAGATCTTTTACGATTACTGAAGGTGACTCTAAACCTGATCAAGATTAGATTCTTGATTTGGCTTGCACTTTTCATATGTTTCCAAATCGAGATTGGTTTTCTTCATACGAAATAGTTTGTGATGATGAAAAATAATGAGCTTTGTCAAATAATTGGAATTGGTAATGTCAAAATCAAGACGTTTGATGAGACAGTTAAAACACTTGGCAAGGTTTGGCATGTTCCAAATATAAACGTGAATGTAATCTCTTAAGTAATCTTGATTCAAAAGGGTACATGTATATCAATGGAAGTGGAGTTCTAATAGTTGGCAAGTGTGCTTGGGTTGTGTTAAGAGGATGGAGAAAGTCCCGATTATATTATATGTGTTAGAAAGTTCAGCGGTCAATGTGGATGTAGTTGTAGCTTATGGTTCAATTAGCAATACTTTGGGTAGAGTTTGTTGTGATCGGGTTGTTCGTGGTGGTTCAAACAATTATATTGGGAAATCTTCTAGTAGCTCAGGTGGAGCTTGTTGTGATCTTGTTGATCATGTTGCTCATGGTGATTCAAACATGTTTGAAAACTTAGGTAGAGTTGATGTTGCTCGTGGTGATTCGAGTAGGTTTGGAGACTCGGTTGGAGCTGTTATGAATGGAATGATTCAAGGAAGGATAGCGCACAAGTTAGTTTTACTGGTAAGCAAGGCATGAATTTAATTCACAATTGCTGAGTATGCTCAGTAGGGGCGTGAAGTGTCAGAGGGGACATGGTAGAAGAATTGGAGATTAACTTGAAGAGTGAAGACTTAATTCCTTTAAATAGAATTTGTATCAAGGTGGAGTTTGTTATGATTTGTGATTCAAACTCCACGTGATTTGGAAGTTTGATTTATGGAGGAAGCCTAGAAATCTGGTTTAGAAGTCCGATTTGATAAGGGATCAAATATCATCATGGATTAAGATTTTGATTGAGAAAAAGACTTTGGGATGAATAAAAAGTGTTTTGAAAGCATTAGGACGAAGTCGGGGTGCTGGCCAAGCAAAAGAAGGCAGCAAGGCCGGTGCCGGCTGTTCGGGAAAAAATTCACCTTATTTTGGTTTTTGATAGGTTTTTTGTTCTACTTTATCCATAACTCAAAGATTTGACTCTTATAAATATTCCACAAGGTGTAGGCTCTTTACGGACACAAGAGAGACTCACGATAACAATTAGATCATTGTTGTATACATTAGAAACTTGATAGAATCAAATTTTGTAAAGATAATTTTAGTTTTTTTTGTATAATAAATTATCCTCTTCTTCCACAAAATCTTGGTTGTTGTATGATCTATTTTTTTTTTCATATTACTCATATTTGTTGTCTTTAATTATTTGACTGGATTCATAACAAGGGGTATCAGATCGATTTTGATATCTTCTTGGTTTCTAGCATGCCTATTTCTATTAAATTGCCAAAATGACATTTCTTTAGCATTAAACCAGAGCAATTATTGTTATTTTAAATGAATTGAGGCCTAGTTTTGTATATGTTTTATTTGTTAGGTACATCTCGATGAAAAACGATGGAATTGAAGAAAAGGAATGGTGAATTGGCTAAAGTGGATCTAATCCAAAGTTTGGGAACTAAATTGCAAAATGGTAATATATGATTCGAACCTAGTATCAACAATTGGAGGGAGGTTGGAGTCAATTAGATGGAGTTGGAAGATGGAGAAACAAGAAAATACGAAGAAGGAACCAAAATTACTAAAGAGTGAAATTCAGGGACCAAAGTGTAACAAATGAAAAATTGTATAATGGCCGCTCACACATCCTATTTCTCTCGTACACACGGGCATGAACTTCATTTGCCGAGAAAAAATCAATGAATGGCACGCACGCGCAAAGAAATATACAACTGTACACGCACATGCCATTTTTTAGCCTGAACGGCTCAATTTTCTTGTTTCATTCAATTTTTTATAAAAATCAAATTTAACCTATTTCTTTGAGATGAGGGCAGTGTGAACGACAGATAACATATAAATTCGTATTTTTCACCACAAAAAAGAGGCTAGCATGAGATTAAAAGGTAATTAACACAAGATATTGAAAATTCAAAGTTCAGGTTGAAGAAAGACGAAGAAGAAATCGATTTTTCACTTTCCATTCATTGTTTTTCATTCCAGGGGATGTTTTTCCAAATCATTTTGTATAATTTACATAAAAACATGTTAGGCTGATTATTTTCATGTATTGAATGAAGATGAAACTTGTTATTATTTATTTTTAATTCAAGACAAGTAACTAGTTAATTTCTTGTTTTTCTTTATTAATCTTGCATACATAATTTTATTCTTTGATTGATTTATCACCTTTAAATATATAGGTGCTTGTTGTTGTGCTGAGAGACTCA
>CAIGRQ010096296.1:0-11759 GCA_903798375.1 Fraxinus sp. D2006-0159 | reverse complement strand
TGAACCCCAGTGTCGAAATGCAGATAGCGACGAACAAAATCAAACCTACTCTCCAAAACCATAGGCTCCAAAATAACTAAGATATAAACCTGATGAAGCTGAATAAGTTTTCTCAGGCACCTGCGAGTAGCTACACTAGCTATACCTCTCACATTCCAGATGATGACACTCATCTGGATGTACGTGAAGAAGTATCCTGCGACCGACTCCTGGTCATCATCCTGGGTAGTGAATTGTTAGTAACTTTCGAATGTCTCTTCCGGCCTATTGGGACAAAACCATCCTCCTCTGTCCAACCATCCAGACATGTTAAATCATCAAAAGAAGATCTGCAAAAAGGACCTTTCTGATGAACTTCAACTTGAAGGAAACCCCATGAATCCGACTGCTCTGTAGAAAGAGGAGCCTCTATATTATGCTGACACTGTGCAATAGCCACATCTGTACTACTAAAACCCTATGGCCTCTCGAGCATATCCATCAATAGAGGGTCAAAGTATGTAGAAGTAACTGGCATAGAAGCACAACTGACGGGGATCGAAGCCTGAATACCTGAATGATCAACTGATGTAACAACAGGTGGACTCTGAGGAGCAACCATTTGAGGAGCAACTGTAGGATGATCTAGCGGCAAAGAAATAGTAGTCTATGGATCAGTAATACTAGTAATATGTGGAGCAGTAAAAGTAGTAACTGTTTGTGATGTAGCAACAATGGTGCCCGTAATAATGGGAGGAATAGAAGTAATATTCTCGAAAGTGGAATGAGAAGTCACATCGGATAGCCCAACCTGTCTCTTCTGATTGCGCTTAACTGGTGTCCATCTCTGGCGAGGCACAATTACAGTTTCCTTTCCCTTATCCTTAACCGATGTTGATGGTTTAGGAGCATGATCAACACCTAAAGGGGGAGCCGGTGGTGGAGGATGATGTAAGTTACCGAGCATTCTTCCTCCATATGTCCAAAATGTCTACATTGAAAACAAAAATCCGAAACCTTATCATAAACAACGGGCGGCCAATAACCACCCCATTTTTCCCTCTCAATCCATACTCTGTCAGGGAGTCTACATTCCAAGTCAACCTTAATACATACCCTGGCTTCACTAGGGCGACGAAGATCAGAAGTAGCTTCGTCAATGTGAAGTGAAAGTCCGATAGCTTTAGCTATAGCTAATAGTGCACTCTTAGCCCGAAAATGAATATGAATTAAATGAAACGACACCCAAATAGGAGCAATATGAACCTCATAATGTGGACTGAAACTAGGAGTCCATTTAAAGACACGTATAGGGCATCCATCAATATACCAACTGGGTTTGAGGAATAATCATGAATAATCATCCTCATGCTCCATATGAGTAATAATGTGTGCATCATCAATAAGTCCAATCTCATAATCACCAATAAAGTCGAAATGCAAAAAATTTTCATGTACCTTATACATGGAGGGGTTGCGAAGCACAAATTTACCAACAAGCGTAAATCTGTAGGCCTCAGCGAAGAATTGCTCGTCTAATTCATCAAAGAACACAACAGGCTCACCATGGTAGATATATGGTTCCTTGGTAACCAAACTACGATGTCTGGAGTCCTCAAAGGCACGAAGGATGTGCGTACATGATTTCTTTTGACTCATTTCTGCCTGTGTAATCGCGAGTTTGCAATTGAGTGCTGCATCATAAGATCGAGGAGCTTGGGAAGCTCCCGCAACTCCAGATGAAGGAACAAGTGGTTAAGCAAAGTTCTGAGCCAGCAAGGGAGAGCCAGGTCTATTCTGTACATTTCTGGTCACCTTAGTCCGAGTCAGAGATCCATTTCCCAATTTGAATGTGGCATGATCTATTTTGAATGAAACCCGTGGAGGGGGTTCAAAGTTAGAGGTAAGTGTCTTCGAGCTATTGGTCATTTGTAACACTAAAGTATGAACCTTGATATTCGCTCATCTGCATTACTGGGTTGCCATTCTTGATGACGATGAAAACCAAAATGAAGAATCTGATGAATCACTAGGAGTCTAGGCTAAATCGGAAACAATACAATCTTCTCATCCTATGTATTTTGACAAAAAATTAACTTAGGTAACTATCTTTATCATAATCTTATGCTCAATGTATAACATTAAACCTAAAAATAAAATACAGATTATTTTTACCATTACTGCCCAAACTAATTTTCATGTATCTTTCAACTAAACATATACTCCTATTATATGTCTATATTATGCATTATCATTGTACATCTCTTTATAATTAGAATAGTTCCATTTTACTTATCAATCTTATTACCTCTTCAATCCAGTAAATCTATTTGTTGCTTAGGTTGTATCAAACGATCTCATAAATTTTATGGAAAAGCCTTATGTTGGTATTTTTTTTTTTGTCTCTTTCTAATTATTGCAACCTACATCTATGTTTTTATTTTGACTGCAGGGAGCTTTTGTTCCATTTCTGTATCAGCTCAGTAAAAAAGAAACTTGATGAAATTATGCCCCACCATTTGGCCCTCATTAAAATTATAATTCAGTTTTCTCTCTTCTTATTAACCATATATTATCCAATAAAATAATATTACACCTAATTCCAAAATGTTTTCTTTTCTTTTAACCACATATTTTTCAAAAAAAACTATTCCAACCATTACAGTTTCAAGTAACGGAGGCTATATTTTGAAATACATTATTGTATTCCAAATTGTAATAGAAATCCTCCTGTAAATTTGAACTTTCCTCTTATGACTTTCCCATATGGTGTTTACTTCTCCCTCTTGGTTTCAATTCTTGATTGACTGTTACATCTTTATGAAACATTATTTATTTTATACAAATGTGTGGGGGAATTTTATAATGCACATGTCCACCAATTATTAACATTAAAGACACTAATATTACTTTCAAAATAACACATTCCATGCATTGCATGGGCGAAAAAGTAGTATTAAAAAAGAATGATGTTGATGTCCAAACTTAAATGTAACCATGGACCCACTTCTCGAGTAATTAAAAATGACTTAAGTGTGAAATCTCCAAAACTTTGATTGAAAGCTGTCCATTGGTTATCTAGCCAACTCAGTCACCAGACTATAGTTGTCAGACAACGTTATCGTAGTAAAATTGAGAGTATTCCATAATAATGTTGCCATGACCGGGCCACGGACTATGTCCTAGGTGAAGCGAGGACTTAATCAACTGAACTCAATAATCAATCAAAACCCTTCAAAAAGGACGGTGATATACAAATCGAGTTTAAAAACTATGGTATGATGTGACTAAGGGCAACACTCTTGTTGTTATGTCTACAAATAGTGACAATGGGGACAAAGGTCATGCTAAGCCACTCTATGTAATACACTACCAAAAACATTTTTAATGAGAATTACTCTTTTCTTTATTATATTCAATCAGTTATTCTGTCAAAATTTCTCTTAAATTGAACTAAAATTGTCACGTTGGTTTTACTCATCAACAAATGATAATAAGTTGAAGAAAGAGAGAAAAAATATTGATTTTTTTATATCATGATGGCTCTAGAGTTCATAGAATGAAAGAGTAGAGGAAAATATTGAAGAAAAAGAGAAATATTATGAGATTTTGTATTTGTAATTTTTTCTTAAAAGTCAGTAAGTGAAAGTTTTTTATAAAAATCATTGACATTTTGAATACCCTTGACATTTCAAGACTTTTAAAAGGTCTTGATTTAGGGCTAACTTGGTAGTGCTTTTGAAAAATCAAGATTTGCTTTTGAGACTAAGAAAAAGCTTTTAAACATATTTCGATAATTTTTTGAAGTATTTTTTTTTGGGTAGAAGAGATTTTAGAGAAAGTTGTCATATGTAACTTACTCAGAAAGCTTTTCTATAAGAAGTAAATGTCTTGTCAAACTGACCCTAAAAATTAAATGACTTTTAAGGGTTTTTAAAAAGTATTGATTGAATATAGATAAATTTATAAAAGTCTTTGAAAGTCTAAATTGAATATTTCTCTAAGAAATTTGTATGCATGAAGAAAGAGATAAAGATAAAAGTGAAAAAACCGTACACTTTTCAAATAGATAGTCTTGAAATGGTTTGTCTGAGTTTAGAATTTAAAGTAATTGTTAGGACTTATGTTATATTAACAGTTTTTTTAGACAAAATGATTATTATAAAAGAGTTGTAAAAGTCAATGAGTCTTTTATGTATAGATAAATTAAGAGTTTTTGTGTTTGAGTATGAAACATGGAGAAATATTCGCCGGACTAACTGATGCTCGAGCAAAAAATGCAGAATCATTGTCACCCGACTCTCCCCGCCTGTTGCTCGAGCGACGACATTTTTCGAGAAACTCTAGTTCGCAATTTTTAAGAGTTATATCTATCATATACTATCCAAATACCTTTTATTATAAATACCGAGTGCTTATTACTTTTTCAGTCAAAAACAAATAATCCAAAACACCAACTTCTTTAATATAAACAAGAAGGTACTTTCTCAATAATTTTTAAAGATTGCTAGAAATTGAGGGAAGTTGGACAAGAAGCGCATGAAGAGTACAAGAACAAGGTGTTTTGGTGATCCATTGGAGATAGATAATTCCAAAAGATCGGGAGTGGGTATGAGTGAAGCACGTTCCAATGGATTTGGAGATTGCAGGAATTAGATCAACGAGTCTAGTGAGTGTTCTAGGTTGGATCATACTATAATTTCTTATAGTCTATAGTGAATACTATTGGCTTGGTCCCAGAGTTTTTATCTAGTTAAGGGTTTTCTCCGTCATCAATTCTTTGTGTTGTTTATATTATTGATTTCATACAAAAAGACATTTGAACATATGATACTTAATTCACATGAATTGGATCTAAAGTAATTATTTTCGTGGCTTGTTGCAATGTTAACCAACATGATTTTAATTCCATGTTATTCACATATTCATCCCCCTCTAGGTGATTTCAAAGTCGAACTAGTAACTTTCAAGTGGTATTAGAGATTAATAGCGATCCTTGACCTAAAATTTTATTTAGATGAGTTAATCAGTTTCTGATTCGAGATCTGAGTGTGACATGGAAATTCGGGAGGCTTATGACCAATTGTTTGAAGAGTGCCTTAAGTTGAAAAAAGCAAATCGCTCTGCTTTTTAAAAAAATTGAATAATCGTGAATTAGAAAAGGAGAGTTGTAGCCAAATTTGAGGAATCCATTAAAAGTTTGAATGAATTAAGAGTTGAGAAAGAGTATTTAGATGTTAAGGTTAAATCTCTTATAAGTGATCTAGAAAAATCAAATACCCAGCTCTAGTCTTTTTTTTAGCGGGTCTAAGAAAATTGATAACATTACAGGTTTGAATAAAACAATTGGGGATAGAAGAGATGTAGGCTTTAATAAAACAAATTCCCATATTGCTTCTTCGAAAAATAAGTTTGTACCTACCTCGAACCCTAAGGTTCAAAACTTGAGACCTAGAGTTACTCCTAGGTTCATCCCCACGTGTCACCATTGTGGTAAGGTTGGACACATAAGATCTAAGTGTCGTAAGCTCTTGAATAGGAATAAGACCAAGAATATAGGTATATGAGGACCGAAATCATCGGTGCAACATAGATTTCCTCTCCCTAATGTTCAAAATTTGAAATCTAGGATTGTTCCTAAATTCATTCCCATATGTCATAATTGTGGTGTTTTAGGTCACATTAGACTTAAATGTCGTAAGTCCTTGAATAGGAAAAATAAATAAGATCTAACTAGTCATGTTAGATTCTTGACTAATAAAGTGAGTCATTTGGCTGAGTTGATCACTCAATTGACTAAGATTACATATTATTCTAAGAAATTTGGGTAAAAAAGAATGAACTCACAAGTCAACGTGATGGTTTATATCGCGGTATTGCTCGCATTGCTTTTCATGGTAAGAGCGTTTCTGTGCCTCATTGAGTAGGTAGTTAGGTACATGCATCTGCATTATTCATGGTATCTACATATTCATGCATGCACTCTAAAAATCTTCCTTATTTGTTTTGCATTTTATTTATTATCTTGAAAAATTAAAATAAAAAAAGGAAAGAAAAAGATTTTCTCTAATTTTTGGACATGTTATTTTGCTATCAAGTAGTAGTTAGGTTCATAATTGGTAGCTAAAATTTTCATTAATTTGTTTATAACTTGTTTGGAGTACTTGGTATGGGTTATTACATGTATCTTATGCACTATACACATTAAACTCTTGTGAGTGGATTTTGACCGCGTGTTTGAGATTTAGGATGACGATCATCTATGTGGTGAATTGACTTTAATTATGGAATGACCTTTAAACTAGTCAACCTAAACTCTTGTATATTTTCCTTAAAGAAATATTACTATTGAGTTTTAAAGAATTTTTTTGAATTACATAAAATGTTTTGAGACAATCTTATACTTTTTTTCGTAGCCTATATGACTTGAGTGATTAAGCCTGTAGTGGTACTTTAATACCTTGTGCCCAATAAGTCATCTGATTTTGAAGTTATCGGTATAAAACTCATTACATGGGTCATGTAGAAAGTCCAATGAAGAAGAGCTTGCACATAAAGTTTGAAAATTAAAAGAAGAATATACATATGTATTTGATCACCGATAAGGGAAGAAAGAAAAAAATATGCTATTAATTATGAGTTTTTTTAAATTTATAAAGGTCTTAGTAACACTGAGTTTGATTTCATATTTTAAAGAATATATTTGTTTACCAGTGATTTTTTGCACGTCATTTCTCATTGATTCAAGGTTTTGAGACTTGTTTACATTAGTTTAATAGCACTTTTCACACAAGAAGGGCTTATACAATTTATTCCATTAGGTTTAAAATAAGTTATGTGGGAAGAGTTTACTTGTTTATGAACTATGTATGTATAAGGAAGCAAATAACTGTTCATAATGATAAAGTTGAAAATTTATGAAAAATTCAAAAAACAGTTGGTCACAAAATCGGAAAATTTTTGTTCTCCTTTACATGTTTTTACATACTTTTTTACATCATTATACATGTGTATTTTTTTTCATTCTTATCCGTGTTTGATATGATTATTACTTGCATTTCCTTTGTTATTCATGATAAAAAGGGGGAGAGGTGTGTATTTATTTCAGCGAATCGATTATATAAGTTAAGGGGGGAATTTTAAAATTTTTGATTGATAGATGACTTAGGGGGAGTCATTTGATATATTTGCTGAAATTTTATTATTGATATAGTGTTTTTTTTTTTGGTCTATATTGATATAAAATTCTATGGTTTATTTCTAAGTTTAAAATTCACATGATATTGCATGCTTTGATGTTGCACTTGTTTTATTATGTTTTTTATTTAGCTTAGTCATATGATTTTAGTTTTGATAGTTTCCTCCTGCTTTTCCCGTGATATTGTGGTTTTGATAGTTTCCTCTTATTTTTCTCGTGGTATTATGGTTTCATGTATTTTAGGAAACATGTTGACAAAGTATTGAAGAAAATTTTTGGAAGTTTATTTTTGGGCAGTTTTGGATTTTTTGACTTCGAAATAAATATGATTTTATCACGGAATGTCAAATGGGGAGACTGTTAAGTCCAAATTATAAATGGCAATTTCCTTAGTTAAAATTATGTCCTAATTGAATTGTATTAGGAGTCTATAAAGTTGTAATCAAAGTCAATATAGGAATTATTGAGTCCTAATTATAGCAAAAGAGTTGGGGTTGGTAATATAGTTCTTGTATGAGTCCGAAATGTTCAAGAAGATCACATATGATTATTAGAATGCAATTAGAAATCTAAAGAACGTCAAAGAGCCTCAGTTATGCTCCAAATTCTTGTTGACCTATGGTCAAACCGTATGTTTTGATTATAACAAACAATTTTTGTTTATCTCTAGTTTAATCTTTAATTTGATTACATGTTGGCAAATTGAGACAAAACCATTGAACGAGAAGTTGTCAATCATTGAAGCTCAAATGAAGATCGATTGAGCTCTCATGAAGACATGCTTTACATCTTTTCAAATCAAGCAACAAATCGAGCACTCATGCCAAATTGATCGAAGACTTTGTAACTTGATTTCTCTTGGCTCGGTTGTAAAGGACACTTTAATTCTTAGCAATGACACTTCGATCTCAAGTAGTGATTTTCTCGTACTCGACACAATTTACGAGACGAAAATGTTTGCACAAAATTATTTTTCAAAGGGAAGTTTTTTTTCCAACCTATTCCTTGAAAATTATCAAAACAAACTTACATTGAAAAATCAAGTAAAAACATTATTGATTAAAAACAAAACAAAAAGGAAAATGATCCAGAAGAACTCTGGTTATCTGGACGTCCGGTTCGCCAGCAATGGTCACTTTTTTTACCGTTCTGACAGATTTGCTATAACAGTAAGTTGGGTCGTCTGTTTCTGATCCATATGTCCGGATGGTCGTCCATTTGGATAGAAACTTTGGCGTTTTTCAACTGCTATAAATACCAACTCACCTACCATTTGAAGAATAACTTTTGAGCATTCAGTTTGATACTCTTTGAGCTAACATTAATCGCTTATATCATTTATTATCAAATCATTTTTGCTCTTGAAAAGTCTTTGATCAAAACTAATTCTTGAANGGCATTTTTCAACTGCTATAAATACCAACTCACCTACCATTTGAAAAAAAAACTTTTGAGCATTCAATGTGATACTCCTTCTAACATTGATCTCTATAGCATTTATTATCAAATCATTTTACTCTTAAAAAATCTTTGATCAAAATTAATTCTTAAAAATCATTTTATACATCAAAGATTTACACACCAAACACTTGAACTTCATTCATTCATTGATATCCATTAAAGTGTTTGCCTACTTCTCTTCTTGTATTTAACCTTGTATTCCATTTACTAAGGAGAGAAAATTTCATTTGTAAACTCAATTTTAAATTGTGGGTCGTGTTGATGTCCCAAAAAGCTCAACGTTGTAAAATGATCGGTGCTCCGTGGTTGTAAGTCACCGAAAGCGTTGTAAGAGGTTGGATTGCATCATAAGTCAATCAACATAGTGAAAAGGGCCATGATCGTGCCAGAGAGCTTGGTAACGGGAGACGTAGATCATTGCATTGGAGTGAACTTCCACAACTATATCGTTTGCACTCTCTATCCATTTTTCTTAAAGCTTTTACTTTGTGCAAATTCCGTTGTTTCACTTATTTTCTTATTTATGTTTAATTGTCTTTGTTTATTTGCTCACTTATTATATTAAAACTTGTGGTACTATCGAAAAAGTTTTAATAACCAATTCACCTCCTATTGGTTAGCCAATCTTAGACTTTTAATTGGTATCAGAGCTCGATACTCACATTCTTAAAGATTTCACAATCTTGAGTAATGGCTAACACCATGTTTCAAAATCTTGAGAGGCATTCCACAAACTGACCACCTTTCTTTGATGGCACACACTATAATTATTGGAAGGCTAGGATGATGATCTATATTCAATCTATTGATTATAATATTTGGGAAATAATTAAATATGGTCCCTATGTGCCTACAAAGACTATTAAGATCGATGGAATACCCAATCAAAGTATTCCTAAATTTAGGAATACGATGAAGAAGATAGAAGAAAATTGTCATTAAATGTTAAGGCTAAAAAATTGCTTTATTATGCACTAGATAGAAATGAATTTAATAGAATTAACACATGTGATTCGGCTTGTGATATTTGGCATGCTTTCGAAGTTACTCATGTTGGGACAAGTAAGGTTAAGGAAACCAAAATAAATATGTTAGTTAAAGAATTCAAAAATTTCTTTATGAAACAAGATGAGGAATGGAGCCCTATATGAATGTTGATAGAAAACACTAAGGATGTGAATACATATTCTTTGGGAGAACTTTATGGAACATCGATGTCCTATGAACTCAACAATGTCGAAATCAAGGACAAGACGAGAAAAAACAAAGAGGAATCAAAAGAGGCTCCAAGACGACAAATTTCTCTAAAATCGACAATTGAAGAAAAAATAACAAACAACAACATGAGTGATGAAGAGTTCAATGATTTAGTCCTTGTAAAAAAATGGAGAGGATCCCGAAACAATAGAAAATTTCGAAGGAGGGATGACAAAGGAGAAGAAATAAGCAAGAAAATTGTTTGCTGCGAGTGTGATAAACCTGGTCACAAAAGAACCGAGTGCCCGAACAAAAAGAAGAACATCAAGAAAAAGGCACTCCAAGCTACTTGATATGATAGTGACGACAAAGACCAAAATGAAAGCGATAGTCAAGATGAAATCTCCAACATGTGCTTCATGGCGCTTGAAGATGAGGTAAGCTCGAAAGGAAAGTGTTCTTATGATGAATTATCTAGCTTTTATGATGATTTATTTGAAAAGCTTGAAAAACTTGCCTTGAGTTACTCCATTCTTAAAAAGAAAAACTCTTTATTAAAAGATGAAGTAAAGAAGATTTTGGAAAAATGAAAAGAAAATGTTGATTACAATTTATTAGTTAAAGAAAATTCCTCCTTAAAAGAAAAAGTTGAAGATTTGACAAAAATCATTCATAAATTCACCGAAAGAAAGAGAATCTTGATTTAATGTTTGGAAATCAAAAATGCGTTTTGACAAAGGGGGAATTGGATTCAAACTGAAACAAAAACCTTTCAAAAATATGTTTGTTAAAACTTCAAATATCACTTGTACCTTTTGCAACAAAAGTGGACATGTTGCTTTTAATTGATAACTAAAAAGAAGTTATTTTTTGAAAACAAAAATAAGTGAATTAGAGAATCCCAAAATCTAACTACCAAAGACCCAAGTTTGAATGAGTACCAAAAGTCAAAAATTAAATTATGCTTGTAGGTACCGAAAAAAACGAAGAGCAAATGATTCTTGGATAGTGGATGTTCAAAACATATGACCGGAGATATATCACTACTATCAAACTTCAAAAAGAAGGATGGAGGCCATGTAACATTTGGAGACAAAGAAAAAGGAAATATTATTGGCATTGACAACATTGGTTATCACTTATCTCCCTCTATTGAAAAAGTGCTATTAATTGATAACCTCAAATATAATTTGCTAAGTATTAGTCAATTATGTGAGAAATGTTACGATATTAAATTTGATTCTTCCAAATACCTAATTAAGGATGCTACATCAAAAGAAGTGATTTTTGTAGGAAGCCGAAATAAAGATGTTTATATCATAAATATTGAATATGAAAATAGTAAACATTGTTTACTTGGGATAAATGATGAAACATGGCTATGACATAGAAGATTAGGCCATGTTAACATGGATCTTATTTCAAAAGTTTCCAAAAACTATTTTGTGAAAGGATTGCCCAATTTGAAATTTGAAAAAGATAAAATTTGTTATAAAATTTGTGATGCATGTTAATTCGAAAACCAAGTGAAAAATTCTTTTAAACCAAAAAGTTTCTCCCCAACTACAAAATCTTTGCAACTTCTCCACATGGATCTTTTTGGACCTTCAAGAACGACTAGCTTAGGCAGTAAACATTACGCCTTCGTTATCGTTGTTGATTTTTCAAGATTTACATGGATCATATTTTTAAATGTAAAAGATGAAGCTCTAAAAGGTTTTAAACATTTTTGTAAAAATGTTGAAAATGAAAAGGGACTATTAGAAGTGATCATGGTGGAGAGTTTGACAACGTTGCTTTTGATGAATTTTGTAACGAAAATGGATATGAACATAATTTTTCGGCTCCTAGAATTTTTCAACAAAATGATGTAGTAGAAAGGAAGAATCGTACATTGCAAAAAAATGGCTAGGACCATGTTAAA
>CAIGRQ010096286.1:0-14849 GCA_903798375.1 Fraxinus sp. D2006-0159 | reverse complement strand
TGATCGGGTTATCGGATTGAGACCCTAAATCCATCTCTCATTAATTTCGTCATATTCGGATCGAATTCGGATCAAAATCCAATCCATTGACAGCCCTAGCGACACAGTCATTATTCCTAGGGTATCAAAATGTGGATAATGCAAGCCAACTGCATCATCTTATGTGAAAGAATTGGATTGAACCCGTCTCCTAATCAAGGATCGATTGTTGTTGACTATGAAACTTGTCATTGAGGGATCCCTAGCTTCCCTTACATAGTTCATCTGGGCATTCATAGTCTCCCCTCCAATGTACGGACCTCTAAAGTAATCCATCTCCCATTAATTTCGTCATATTCGGATCGAATTCGGATCAAAATCCAATCCATTGACAGCCTTAGCGACACAGTCATTATTCCTAGGGCATCAAAATGTGGATAATGCAAGCCAACTGCATCATCTTATGTGAAAGAATTGGATTGAACCCGTCTCCTAATCAAGGATTGATTGTTGTTGACTATGAAACTTGTCATTGAGGGATCCCTAGCTTCCCTTACATAGTTCATCTGCGCATTCATAATCTTCCCTCCAATGTACGGACCTCTAAAGATTATGTCAATCTCTTAAATATGTACGTGGCTAGTGTTAGCCAGAGGGCTCCTTCTTCGCCTTTGACTTTCCTTAGGTCTTTCCCTGTCATTTTCTCGTCTTCAAGAAGCATCATCCCTAACAGAATACCTAGCCTCGACCTTCCTAGGTTGTTGATCTTACCTAGGAGGTGCATCTCCTCGTGGGCGCATGTTCCTTCTTTAATTTCTCAATTGTGGATGCAATATAATGTCCCTACAATCATATGTATTATGGCTATGAGAGTCATGATAAGTGTAGTAGATGGGGGTCCCATCCCTATTCCTAGGTTCAAAACTTCGCCCTCTATCCCTTCTCAATTGGGGAAACTATTTGCTGGACCTTCCTTGGTGTGATTCCATAGTGGGGTTGACTTCCTCAAAAGCTAAAGCTAGTACTTTGTTCAGCGTTGTTGCTGCCAGTGCTTGTCCTGGTTTGAGAGTGGTTGGCTGTTCAACTTGTTCCATCAAGTGGAAGGTGTGACACCTTATTGTTTTCGAGGATGTGGAAGTCCCCAATTAGCCCTATTGCGATGATCTTTCAATTCTTCATTGATGATCTCGCGCCTTATCATTTTCAGTAAGGCGTCATAACTAGTAGGATCTTTGTTTTATACATCTTTCTAAAAGAGAGAGTTCATATCCACTCTCTATTTAGAGTTGATAGTTCCTCTCTATCGATAACTTGTACGCAATAGGTTATTTCGTAAGAAAAGCGAGATAAGAAGCTTTTCAATGACTCTTCCTGTTGCTGCTTCATGTCTTGGAGGCACTGTATTGGCTCTTCTCCCTCCTTGCTTGTTGTAAAGCACTTATGGAAAGTTTTGTTGGGACCTATCAAAATTATTTTGTGACCATCAAACAACCCTTCATATTGCAGCAAACCCAATGTATTATGAACATACTAAGTATATTGAACTCGATTGTCATGTCATAAGAGAAAAGATCCAAGCAAGGCAAATTATCACAAAGTTTGTTCCATCATCTCTCCAGTTGGTTGATATTTTCTCCAAAGCTTTAGGAGGAAATATCTTCAAGAACATAATACGCAAGTTGCACATTTTTTATATTCATGCTCCAACTTGAGGGGGAGTGTTAAGACTGGGTTTAGTTTAAATCATATATTTGAAGATTTTCAATTATTTTCATATATTCTATTTTTGTTGTAAGTCCATAGATTTAGGAGTTAGTTGATTTTTTTTCTATTGTACTCCTTAAACTTAGGAAAATTTGCAAGTAAATATATATACTCGTGTAATTCCATTTTGTAATACACAAGAAAGTACAGAAAAGTTTATTTCTATTTTCATTTGTTCCTTGTCTCCATGAGAAGATTGTTTCATTTATTCCTCGTCTTTATGAGTTGATTGTTCCTTTATTCCTCGTGGTGAAAGGCCTCATCATGAGAGATGGTTACACTTATGCCTCATATCGGAGATGATTGTTATTCTTTGCTTCATTAGATTCTTGCTATATGATTGTTATTCATGTCATATATTTATACATTTTACAAGTTCAACATCTAATATTTAATGTTATGTTAGGCTCAAACTTGGAGGACTATGGTGATACTAGTATCCAATATTACTGCTAGCATGCCATGATATCATTTCTATTACAACCAATGTACGCATGCCACACCATCTACATCATCATTGTATTACTGATAGTATATTATTTGCTTCGCACTAAGAATATTGTTATTCTATACTATGCAACCATAATTATATGCTATGATGCATGATAAGTTCTGTATATTTTAGCTTGAAGAAATATGATATATTATTATTTCACTTTATCTTTATGAGTATTTGGAGTAGTCAATAGCCTCAAATTATTTTGTATATGTGTAGTGGAGTTTCAAGATGTTTTAATCCATATTAGAGAAGAGATGTCGAAATTTTGA
This sequence comes from Fraxinus sp. D2006-0159, assembly GCA_903798375.1. Taxonomy (NCBI): domain Eukaryota; kingdom Viridiplantae; phylum Streptophyta; class Magnoliopsida; order Lamiales; family Oleaceae; genus Fraxinus; species Fraxinus sp. D2006-0159. The sequence continues at coordinate 12,338 of CAIGRQ010096286.1, read as the reverse complement.
AAAATAATAGTGTGATAGATAGTTTTTGAGGTTTAACTATAAGCTCTGTATGTTCAAGCTTAGTTCACAAACTCTCAGTATTACATCTTTTGATGCTATCTATGAATCCTCATCTCTTCGAGAAAATTTGGAATCGCCACATATTTTCGAGGTAGTTTATAAGTCCTCACTTATTAGAGTGGTTCATATTTCAAATGTTATCTATAAGTCCTCATATCTTGAAAACTATTTGTAATATATTCATTGGTTCATGGCAGCCAATATTGCAAAGGCTATTTGTAAGTCCTTGTTCTCAAGATTATTTGCAAAAATTCATCTGTTAATATCCAGCTCATATTTTGAGACAATTCATAAGCCCTTGCTTGCTCGAAAACTTCAACATAAATATTTGACTCAGAGTTGGGGAACTATTTGTTATCCATATAAATCATGTAGCATGAATGGGTCCCATATTGGCCGACTAGGCATCGATTGATTATTTTAATTGGATTGCATTGATTGAATCAAATAGTCTTGTCATGGCTTGAGCTCGATTCATTAGCCGTATGGCCCATTTCCGTCCTCTATATATGAATGAGCTCACTTTTAATTTATTTTACAAAGATCGGTGATGTGAATTTGCCATTTATGATACTATCTTGAGTTCATAACCCTTTGCGAACCGACGCCACTATCAGCGAACATTTCTAATGCGAAGCCTTTATAACCAACTGCAAGCATGAACAACAAGAATACAAGGACCGATGATTAAAACATGAAAGGCAAACAGATTCAATTATTAGCTCGCTAATCAACGATTGCCACGTGGCATAAAATATAAATGACTTATTTACCCCTGAGGCCTCCATTAGAAATCTATAAATAGACATATTTAGAGATAATTAATATATGCAAAATTAAGTATCTTCCTCCCAAATATTCATTCCTCCTCTTGCTCGTGTTCGAGCATCAAATGAGAGAGTTTAGGAAGGAAATTCATGGCTAGGAGAGATGAGTATGTTGATCAATATTCTACGGTCAACGATAGGTGCTCTTCAATCATATTTATGGTAGCCCTTGTTTTCCTCCCATTCTTTTAAAACTTTTTTTTTTTTTGCATACTTATTTGTAGGGCATTCATACAATAAAATATCCTACATGTAAATCCAAAAGATTTCTCTATTTTTTAACTTCACATTCCCAAAAAAAAAAAATCACTATTTAAAGCAATATTTTTCCCAAAAAAATGGCCACCAAACATGGGCTTAATAACAAAAGTAATATGTATGAAACTGTTAAGTTATTAGCATATTAATGCAATTTATCGAATTTAGTCCATTTTATTTAATATTAGGGGTGGTATATTGATACTACGAATGTTATTTGTTACAACACAGTTTTATATTTTCTACCTATTGACTAATATGATCTTAAGTAAAGTGATATAAATAACCAAATTTAAATATTTTTTATATATAAACTGATTTATACTGTTTCTTCAATACACCCACATTTATCAAAAAAAAATAAAAATAATAATAATAATAAATTCTATATATATAGAATTTTTTTTAATTTTTTATTTTTAATTTTTTTTTTTATTTTATTTTTTTTTTTTTTTACGACGGTGGAACGTCCAAGAATTTGATGAAACTGCCTTTCTAATTCAACTGCCATCGATGATTCCTACAATACTATTGTTAATACCACTGTCTAAAAAAAGGTCAAATCTAATGGTGAAGGTGAATCAGCAGCCAGCAAAGGCGAATGAATTGTGTTGGAATTGCAACTACACCTCAATTCATAATACAATTGCACTATGGTTGTATTAACAAAATTGTTGTGATGTTCTTATGGGAAAAAAAAATTGTTTTAATTGTATTGTATTTTAATAAATTCATGCTACACTTACAGATTTGTTGATATCTTTGTTGACACTGTATGATGTGACGGCAATCTAGCAATTTATTTGTATAACACTTAAATCAATTGCTAGATTTTTTACACATCACACGGTATCAACAAAGATCTACAATTTGAATGTACAAATAGTTTAATTATTTTAATTAAGCAATATTATTCATCGTCACTGGAGTTTAACATCTGTTTAAATAGAAAGAAAAACTTGTGTCATTAAATTATGACTAATATTATTTAGCACCACTTGTGTTACAATGTCAGTTTAGATGACAGTGTCTTTAAATGAAAAATTAATCTACTTGTAAAATGATTGTTGACAAGGTTTGTAGACAATATTTGATGTAGCAAAATTTGAACAGCTACTTTAAAAAAAAAAACGATTTTTGAGATTTTTTGAAATAGTTGAATCTGGTGATATCAAATAATAATTGTCAATCATCATTGTACGTATGACATGATTGCTAAATACATGTACAACTAAATAAATCACATATCACATAATTTAACATTTAATTAAATATATTAGATCTTTTTGTTTGGCTTCCATTAAAAAAATTATCTTTCTTAATTTTAACCACATTCTCTAAATAATAATATTACACACAAATCTAAAACTTTTCATTATTTTTCAACCTCACATTCTTCCACTAATCACCATTCCTAAATTTATAAATTCTCCAAAATGGGTACCAAACAATGACATAATGCCATTTAAACTGGTACTGTATAGCATTATTCTTAAATTATAAATTGAATTAAATATAAGAGCTTATGACTCGTTTAATAGACCATAGGACATACTGACATCTAAACTAATGTTTAATACCACTAATGCTACGTAACATTATACAATAAAATTTGTGGTGACCCTTGACATTATGTATCTACTCATTTACTTATTAGTCCCCGACCAAGCCCGTTCTCCAAGTAAAAAATCATTAGCCCCCCATTTGGTATTCATTTTTTTCTCATTCTCATTCTTTTTTTCTTTCTTCTTTTCAACCACACATTCTATCAATAAAATAATATTACACATAAACCTAAAAATTCTCCTTACTTTTTAACCACACATTCTTCCATCAATCACTATTGAAAAACACATTTTTCTACTAAAATGGGTGTCAAACACCCCCTTTTGACACTCATTCTCATTCTGATTCTTCATTTCAATCACATTCTATTAATAAAATAATATTACACATAAACCTAAAAATTTTCCTTACTTTTAACCACACATTTTTCCATCAATCACTATTCAAAAACACATTTTTCTACTGAAATGGGTGTCAAACACAAGGAAAATTTGAAATTTAATTATTGGGTTGAGAGGCAAAACATGAACATACTGTAAATAAAAGCTGAATGGTGATGATCATATAGTTTTCCATAATCCAAATTAGTTAATAGAACATCAACATAATTGTTCATAAAGCCACAAACTTTGGTATAAACAAAATCTTACACAAGCGCACAAATTATAACATTAGGCCTTAAATGTACCAACTTTTCCATATACATCCCAAACTACGGCTGACAATGACAATCCAACTTCCACGGCGCTTTACGAGAATCAAGAATCACAGCATAGGTCACCCACAAACGGTGATAGTGAGTGCAACAGAATAAGATTGAAGTCGTAAATAAACCCAAAATATCGTCTCTATCAGCATTCTTTCAGCAGTCACAAAATACTGCAGGCCTTTTGACCCTTTCTCTTCTTCTTTCTCCTTTGCTTCGGTGGCTGTAGAACAACCTTAATAGCTGCATCAAAGACACCCTTCACATTCTGCAACATTTCAGGGAAATTTATTAAAAGATATGTCGAAAACAAAAAAAAACTTTCCAGTTATGACCAAAAGAAATGTTCCATTAAAAAAATCAAACTCACCTGCTGTGTTTTTGCACTGCATTCAATATAAGCAGCAGCTCCAATCAACTTCTTTAGCTCCTCTCCCTTAAAGAAAAATAAGAAATATGAAGTTTACTAGAGGACTTGAACTTAAAATCAAAAGCTGGGCAAGGGCAAAATTTTCATGTTAAGAATAAAAATAACTCAATAAGATGATTTGAGCCATAATATATAGCCTATACCTGAGCAGTCGTGATAGGCACGGCTCCAGGGTGGTCAACAAAGAACTGTTTATCGTCCCGGAGGTCTACATGGAAGCAGAGCCACACTTAGTTAAATGCTCCCAGAAAACCTCACATAGTTAAATGCACTGAACCGAGAAAACCTCACATACATGGGGATCGCAAAAAAATAAAATAAAAAAGAAGAGTAACAAGTTAAAATATTATTAATACTACCAAATACTAGGGACAATCTATAATTGGTCCAACATATAGCAACTGAGAAAAACATTGAACATAATCGTAAGACCTGTATCTCCACAGCCTATACAGAGAACTATAACAAAATTTATAAATAAATAGTCAAGTTCATGAGATGTTCAAGGTGACAACATTCCATAAAAGAAAAGAAGAGTTGGCACAGTAATGCAGTTATTGCCACTTACTACCTAATGCACTTGCAGACTCCAACTCCAAGAAGAACTACAAACTATTCTAGTTTGCATATAATATATTACCACTTTTTCTCATATAAAGAACAGCGCAGTAAGTTGATATAACTGCATTAGAAAAGGAGAAAATCCTGACCAAGCTTTGTCCCAACAAGAATTACTGGAACTCCAGGTGCGTAATGCCTCAATTCAGGAATCCACTGAACGTCAAACAATAAGCATACAAAACACCATTAGCATTATGCTATTTGAGACTTTTCTCTTCTTGTTGCATAGGAGAGAAGAATGCACGAAAGGGCAATATTGATTCCAAAGTGGTAAAGCCACCCTTACCTTTTTAGAGATGTTTTCATAGCTGGCCTTGCTAATGAGAGAAAATGCAAGAATAAAGACATCAGCCCCACGATAGCTCAAGGGTCTTAATCTATTGTAATCCTCCTGACCTGCTCAACAAGACAATTGCTTAACTACTGTTCAATAAATGGTATAAAGATGAATAGGAAGACGTGTCAACTGAAAACAATTAACTAACCCGCAGTATCCCATAGCCCTAGATTAACAGTGCTCCCATCCACAACCACATTAGCACTGAAGTTATCAAAAACGGTTGGCACATAATCCTGTTCATATTACAAAAGAAGAAATCAAAGACCAAAAATGGAGATGCTTGCTGTTAAATGAGAGAAAATTCAACACCTTGTATTAAATTAGAATACTTCCACACTTAATGGAAAACATTCAAGCATCTATTTTGTGAACTTTTTTAATCAACTGGATTAGAGGTAAAACAGGAAGTTTGTTCAAGGCTTTACGGATTTACTTCTAAAATGTGAAACGCAATGCATTAAGCAACTTCCACAAATGTTAAAATTAATAGAAAAATGTGAAGAACCAACATTTTTATGGTTCAACTAAAATTGTGTATTATCACAACTCTTCGGTTACCAAGGCATACCCGTGTCCAACAGGATATGCATCCGGCCATTTCGAAATGAACAAAACTCTCCGATATATGATACAGATCCCAAGAACTACCGTGTTTAAAAAGTAGAAAGGTCACATTTATATCATTTCATAGTTATAATATGCAAAATTTCTTGAAAAAGCATTACTCTTTTATCCTTTTCCTATTGTGACCTCTACATGGAACATCCTGTATTACCTTACCGCAACTTCTTTAACAGTGTACCCATGTTCCTGTATCTGAAGTCAAGCACTTTTATGCCCAAATCATGGCTCCTAAATTGATAATTGACATATCATGCACCTAGATCCACAAGCATGCCCAAGTAATTTACAGCACAAGCAAAATTCGTGAAAACCCAACACTCCATGTAGTTCTCAAGGACCCATTTGATAACTGAGATGTTCTGCATGTAGTATCAAAGGTCCATATTTGTTGATTAGGACATTTGTTCTCACAATGTTTGCACAAAAGCCAAAAAAGAATGGAGAGAACAATTTAATAATAAGTTTTTATATATATATTTCAAATTTTAAGAACTGAAAAGCACACATACCATGTTAAGAAAATGACTCCTGAACTTCATTACCATTACCCTCAAAGAAGTAAAGACATCTTAAGAAGAACATCATTTCTTAATGCCCAGTAGACAATGTGACAAGCATAACCACTCAAGGGTAAGGAGAGAACCCCAAAGGAAAGAAGGGAGGAGGAAAAAAAAATAGTTGCAGTCGACAACATAGAGATAAACCATAAATAAAAATTCAAAGCCGAGTTTTGCAAACCTTAACTACAGCATCGGAGTTCATGAAAGATACAAAAGTTTTTCTAATCTATGCCACCAAACATACAGTTCAAAATAGTGGAGATTCATATGCCACTGGAGGTAGGACCAAATGAAAGAAAATAATCAAACTTAATCACAGATTTAGGTTTAATCTGAGTGAGAAAAGAAATGAAGCACTTAACATTAAAAAACACATCTTCATGGACCCAGAATACAAGATCACCCCTTTCTTTCTTGGGCGACAAAGGGGAAATAAAATTCAAGCCATCCATTTTCATGCTTATCTCAGAGATCTAGAGAGCTGCAATCTATAGGAATTTTGTAATCCTCCTCCATTTTAGAAAGGAAGATGAAAATGTTTTTTTTTTCCTTTTTGCAGGGACAGGAGATTGATCATAAGAAGAATGCTTGAATAACTTAACACGTCGGCCCCTCAGCCTCAATCACTTGAATGTGTATATTTTACCTATTTATTGACACAAAATGGGAGCAGGTTTGAAAAAGACGGAGGAACCCCTCTACTAAGTCCTCTTGCTATAAAGCTAAATATAGCAGGATGTTCCACCAATCATAACTTAAGAATAGAGACCCTAACCAAACACAGACTGCGCTAAGCATCAAGGCCACATCAATGGCACAGGACAACTAAGGTCAGAGGGTGAAAAAATAATAAAAGAGAGATAGTGCCATAAGAAAAGAAACAATATGATAGAAAAGCATGGTATAGGCAGTCAGACACAATGTATTTCAAGAGGCACAGTCACAGTTCTAAAATATGCTTTCTGCAGCATTTCCAACTTGCTTAACATTTTCAAAAAGATCTCAAAGAAGAGAGCTCTCGTAACAGAATTAAAATCCCAAATTCACCCTTCCCTTGCTTTTTATTACTTGTCTCGCCTTCTAAGAAACAAAGACACACAAGAAAAAATCTTGTCCTCATAGATGTCATGAACGGGGCAAGCTAAACTCCTTTTACGTCAATTTTTTTCAGAAATCCAAAAGGTTCAAGATATCATTATTGTATTCAATTAGAACCAAGAAAACCATCAAACTCAAAAGCACCAAAGACGTGCAAATATATAATATTTCCTACCCTAACAAATGGTGAAATAACCTTAAAACCTTCTCTTTCAAGCATCATAGTACACGAGTGCAAAAATTAGGACACCAAAAGCAAAACCCAAAAATAAAAATATCTTAGGAATCCATAGGTCTAGCAACTAGCCCCTTCCATAACTTTCATTCCCTTTTTTAGTCGGGCACACACCGCCACAAGCACCCACCGAGATCAGGGGAGAACAGAAGACATCTTCATTTTTCCCCACTTTCATCAGCTCTTGCAGCCTTCCTTAACAAACCCTCCAGCAAGAGAATATGAAAAGGTAACAGTGTTTACTTTCTCCAGCAAGGATAGTATGCTAATATTAGATTCAGACATTCATTCATTCCTCAAACCTAGTAACTCGCTTAAGATTAAGAATATTTACTTTATCCTCAACTACAAACTACTTTTGATAGATTGCTTCAGTGAGCTCTTTCTAGCTCCTTATCAAGCTGTACTAAGTTCCTTCTTAGAAGTTACAACTACCTTACCTTGATCTTGATCTGATAGTCATTCAAGAATCAACTAAGGTAGGAGGTGGGGGCAATGTCATCCTGATTTGGGGGCCCTATGTTGAGTAATGGATAAAGCACTGGTCCCTATGATCATACCTTCTTTCATCTAATAGCATAGGGAAGGTCGGTCAAGAATCAGTCTGCGGAGAAAGTTTGTTTTTTCAGTGATCAATCATTTGCCCCTTGGAGGGGGGGAAAAACATAAACCCCCACATAATAATTCCTAGTTGGTTTCAATCCAAGAAAAAGTGGGGATTTGGCTCTTAAACTAAAATAGATTCATTTAATAAAGCAGCCTCAAGCCAATAACAAAAAGACTTGTAGATCGATCACGAATTCAAGCTATATTAACAAGACTTAGAGAACCAAGATGCAAAGAGAAAGCAATACGGTAAACTAAAAGAAATGAAGAGTTCAAGAATACTTACAGTGGGAAAGGTGTTGCTGGTGTATGAAATGAGAAGGCAAGTTTTACCCACAGCCCCATCACCGACCGTAACGCACTTTATGAACCTCGACGCGCTCATTCTCTCCGCCGGCGAACCTTTACTTTGCTCCGGCCGGCGACTATTTCCTTGGATCCTTCGTCTCTAATTATAAATTGAATTGAGTATTTCCGAGGATATAGTTTGTTAGCAAAGGTATTTATAACTGCAAAAATAAGTCGAATAACAATGTGAAATCTTAGATTATACGGTAACAAAACTCCAATAATAATATTAAAACCCAAAAATTGGGCTATATAATAATCAAATAGCACCTAACCCACAGCTACATCTACATTGATTAACAGCCAATTATTTTCCCACACAAACACAGACAGTGTGAGAGAGAAATTTGAACCTTTTAGAAAAGTAATGTTAATGATAATGATTTCAATTTTCAAGCTGCAATAGAGGGATAAATTTTGATTTGGGAATCAGTGTATACTGGGAGTGAGGGGTGCCAGCTTCAAGCCAGCTATATTGGCTTTAGAGACCACTTTCAGCGCACCCCTTATCTTGTCACCACATTACCAACCACACTTTGCGTCGTGTTTTTCCTTTTTTTGGGAAATTTTAGGGTTGTTTGGGAGTTTTGGATACTTGTTTGTTATACACGTTATTTAAGATATCAAACGCACCAATTTAAGTTATTCTAGTACTCTTATCAATTTTTAAAGAAGTCCAACTCATATTTGAGAGTTTTTTGTTCAATGATTTTATAATTTTTTTAAAAGAATAAAATTACATATATATTTCATATCGAAAGTTTAAGTGCATATTGTTTTCGGCTCAATCCTTTTAGTAAAAAATTGGACCGAGATTTCAATTAAGAGATTTTATTATATGAAATATTTTTACTCATAAGTTTAAATTAAATATTTACTTAAACTTTAAGTTAATATTTTTTACTTATAAGTGAATTGTACAATTATAATTTAATTTGTACTTTAAAATAATTTTTTACTCATAAGAGAATTTTTTATTTATTAGTAACTTTTTATGTTTTGAGTGTATTTGAGTCACATTATTTTGGAAGAATGTATTTTGAAATAGTAAATTGATGGAGAATGTGTGATTGAAAAAGAAGGAAAAAGTTATTGATGTGATGAAAAATATTATTTTATTGAAGAATGTGTAGTTGAAAATGAGTAGAACAGTGAAATAAAAAAATTAATGTATATCAAACAGGGGCAATAAGGAAATCTGTACCTTATTAGTAGTAGTATTTTTTCTTTATAAACAAATTTTTATGCAAAAGTGATATTTTATATTATAAGTAATATTATACTTATAAATAATTTTTTTATTATAATATTTTTTTTACTTATAAATGATTTTTTATTTAGTATATTTTTATTTTCATGTTAGTTTTAAACAAAATATTTTGGTTGAAAATAATTATTTTATAAAGGTTAAAATCCAAAAATAATATGAGAAATGTCCAAAAATCGCATATTTAGTGAATCAATAGAATCAATCAAAATTGCACTATATCAGTTTTGAATGGCTTAAAGTCTAATAAACTGGCAAGTACTGATTTTTCCTATCCCTAATAAACGATACCACCTAAAATCAATCAAAAAACTCCCAAGCATGCCGTTAGTTTATATTTATGTCTCGGGAAAATTGATTTCCAATCTTTCCGTGATTGCGCTGTTAATTCAAGTCTTTATTGACGTTATGTGATTCTCATATATCTAGTTTTACAAAATTAGATAATACTACCCAATTTAAAGCTGAGCTTCAGAAATAAGAAATATTTCTATTCTAAACCCATTCATTCTTCTCTATTCAATTGTCACAGCTTGCCTTTATACAAACCAAGAAAGAAAGTAGAAATATTAGCTTAGTCCATCCCTGTGTGGGTGTGGAGGACAAACAGGGTTTATAACAAGATAGATGAATTCATAGGGCGAGGATACAAATGACCTATTTCAAAGCCCCATGCAATTCAAATTCTTAGTCATTCGCTCCAAAAGTAGGGTACTTCCTTGTCCCTCCTTCCTATTTCTCTAGAATTACTACTACGCTCGTGAGAAGAAATCAGTTTAGATTCAAACTATTTTGAGCCCCATTTTTTTGTAGACTAGATTTTGTAATAGTGATTTTTTAAAGATGTTATAAAAAAAATTGGGCCCACGTGTTAATTATATTATCGAAAGAATACATAATTGAAAATACAAAGAATGACATGGGTCATGTGACCCTCCAACTTTGGGCAGTTTTTTTTTTTATTATTATTTTTTTTTCCCCATTAAATTTTTTGTATTTTTGTCTTAATTTTCAAAGTCATTATGGGATGTCAAATGAAGTTAAAATATTGTATTCTTAATACAATTTCACAGTGCTCACGACCTAATTTTTGTGTCGTTAATATCGTATGAAACGGTCAATCGTAGCAAATATGACTTGTCAAATTAGGTTGTTCCAAACTATTATTTCGAAAATTTCAATAATATACTAACTTTAAAAATTCTCCGACAATCGAATGATCCAAACAGACATCGAATATAGTTAAAGGTGCCCCAAACATACATTTTTAAAAAGAATGTCTAACTCGCATTTTCTTTAAAAAATCTCAATTATTATATTAACATTTATTATTTTTTGCGACAAATTTCTTAATATAATTTACAACATTTTATTAGAAAAATTTACATGGGGTATGACAGCAAAATTTTACATTCAAAAAAGTCATCCCTCATGTAAATTTTTGAATGTAAATCTGCGTGGGGTATGAATTTTTTGTATGTAAATTTTCGAATGTAAAATTTCTCACAATTTATTTTGCAAATTTGATTGTGCCCCGTAATTCAAAATATCAACATCCACCACTTGCCCAAACAGGGGTTATATGTTGATGAAGATTTTGGTAGGATTGGTCCCAATTAACCAATGGAAGAGCACTCCTCTAGCCAAAAGGAAAAATAACTCACCTCGAGAAGACGCTGGTATGGTAGAATCTACTAAAAATTCCAATACAATTAAAGATCAAGGATCATCTTCCTCATTTTAAAAGTCAAGGATTCTCTACTATTCAAACAATAAGTTGAGGATCAATGTTGCATTTTTTTTCAAAATTTTTTTTTTCTACTTTTTAATTATGCATTTTTAAAAAATTACAATTTAAAACACCATTTTTTTTTTTCTCAATTTCTCTTTATAATGGATATGAAACTGGTCGAAACGTAATTTCCTTTTATATTTTCCTCTTTCCATTCACTTGCTTGATTTCATTATTACAAGTGTAACTCGTAACTTCTTCATGACTAGCAAATTTAAAGTATTTTTTACATACCAAATTGCATTATTAATAAATATTTTATGTATGTACTGTGCACGTGTTTTTTTTCTTTCAGCCACATGTCATTAATTATCATGTTACATTATTCCACATAATAAAATTATAGTATTCCTTATTTAATTTTCTGAATAAACTTTTTCAGAATCTACATGATTGACTATTAAGTTGAAATAATTAAAATGGCATGAATTGATTGGGATCATTTACGTTAAGGCTGTTCAATTCAAGTTGTGTTAAAGATATTTAAAGATAAAAATGAAAAACATAATATGATATCAAAGTCTATTAAAGTTAACGAGTAATTCGATTAGATTAAGATTCAAAAGAGAACACAAAATTCAAGATTCAATGGTTCAAATGAGTCACCATCTTACGAAAAATGTTTAGAAAACTGAATCGCTTAGAACTCAAATTATGTCAAAATAAAAATTTGCCAGCACGCGGTCTATACACATCATACTAATTGGTTTTTAATCTTTTTTAAAAGAAGTGTTCAAATAAATAAAGTTTCTAATTGGTGGAGATTAAAATTAAATTTTTATAAATTTTGATAAGAGTTGGGGTCCGTTTGATTGTAAGGGTGGAAAGAAAATGAATTCTATGAAAAGTAATTGTCTAAAAATTATTTTGCGGGGAATTGTTAATTTATTGTGGTTGATTGATATAATTTTTCACCTGAAAAATGTTGAAAGTTTGGTATCATTTGGCTTCATTTTTTATGAAAATTGTCAATTAAAGTGATAATTTTTTCTATTATTGG
>CAIGRQ010096263.1:0-11878 GCA_903798375.1 Fraxinus sp. D2006-0159 | reverse complement strand
AAAAAGTGGAAAATGGGGGTCATGTGGGTGGGGTATAAGTTGGAAAACCAATTGCCTAGAAATTTTTTCATATAAAACAGTCTAAAACGTGGAAAATGGAAAATAATTTGCAACTTCCATAAAAAAAATTCTTCCTATCAAATATGGCCTAGTATTTTATTCCTCTCCAGCAAGTCAAGGAATGCCTCTCAATTTCGACTATTATTGGGATAAATAGGGCTGGACAAAAGTCCTGAACAGAATCGAACTCGAATTGAGCGGTTCTTCATAAGTTAAATATCCGAACGAGTATCTGAATTAAAAACCGATGAGTTTGTATTGGTTCTCGAGTCTAGACCAAGAACCGAAGAACCAAATAAGAATCGAATCTAAATAATTTTTTTAAATTTTTTATATTGAATAAATTAAATTATCTTAATTTTTCTAAACAAATTAGCAAATTAATCCAGTAATTAATCCAGTCAAATTAGTTTTTTTTGTAACTTTGTTAGCCGAACATTTGATTTTGGGTCTTATCCTAAAATTATTTTTTGTTAGTCCTTGCCCAATATTAGTATCTACTTTTTTGTATGGATCATCGATGTTTGAATATTAGTATCTACTTTTTGGTATTTGTATTCATCGAATTAATCTTATTGGACAACTTGTTATTTATATGTTTTTAAATTGGGCTACGTTAATTTATAAAAGTTACAAATGAAAATATCATTACTTGTATTTATGTAGTGTTGTTGTAAATGTTAAAAAATCTAATTATGGTACGGAACCGAACAGAACAGAACAGAACCCTAACGGTTTCATAATTATATTTGGACCTGACGGTTTCATTTATTAAATACCTGAAAATTTTGGGTCCGAACCGATCCATATCCAACCCTAGAAATAAGGATCAAGATTTTCTACTAGACCTTCGTGATATTTCCTTTTCCAATTTTAAAATTTTTGAATACGGATTTGGGATTAAAAGACTATGTTTGGTTCTACTGAAAAAGTAAATTAAAATATAAATCGAAGTCAACACGTAAGTAATTTTATCCACACATTTAACCCACGTTTGACAACCATTAAAATGAACTTTTTTTGGGAAAAATGAGTTATGTAATAGTGATTTTATAGATGATGTATGGTTAAAAAATAGAAAAATATTTTGGATTTACATGCTGAATAAGAACGTGATTGAAAATGAGTTGAAAAAAAAAAATTTGTTATAATGGTTAAGTTTGTCCTCGAATTTCCCTAAGTCAATTTTTTAACCACACATTCAAATAATTTTTATCAAATTTTACTAAAAATTTAATTTTTATATAAATCAAACTAGGGCTAAATCTTCTCTTCTTTTGTCTTCACAGAGAATGCTACACAACGCTGTATACTTGACAGCTGATTGAATAAGACATTCATAATCTGTCTCACCCCTTTAGAGCCACTGCCATTGCCTTTGTCTTCTTGGATAACATTTACAAGGTCCATATAATGCCAGGTAGCACTGTTTCTAAAACGGACAAGGTTTTCACTAGCTAATTTTGGTAGGAGCCACTCAAACTGACGGCAAGATTGGAAGGCTTTAACCAGTGCTGGGAATTGTACTTACCCCGCACGACACATTCATAACCCAAGCATTGGAATAAATGGCTGGCGCATTGTTTTAAATTAACATATTCAATTTTTCTCTAACTACTCCTTATGCTTAAAAATATGTAACATTTTAGTATTTTTAGTATATTTTGTTAAAAGTTGATGAAATATTTGGTCGAAAAGCTTTGGATCACATGAAATGTGTGGTTAAAATTAATTATTGATTTTGATTTCTCCGAACATTGAGAATTTTAAACCATTTAAATTTGTTTAATTCGAAAATAATTCAAAAATCGTCCAAATTGAATCGAGTTGATATCCACGACTAGCATGAGTCCTTTACCAGCATTCTAATATAGCAGTAGTTGAATATCTATTGTAGGAATGACACCGAATGGACCATCAATTGAGAGAAAATCTAGGCTCCCGTTTGGCCCTATTATTTGAAATTTTAATGATTGGAATGAATTTTTTTATTAAAAATGTGTAGTGAAAAAAAAATTAAAAAAATTGGAATTACGTGAGATATTATTTTATTGAATAATGTGTGATCGATAAGAAGAGGGAAAAAAACGACGAATAATTTTAATGTAGCCAAACAAAGGCTAGATATTGAGAAAGAGGAGCATTTGCTCCGTTCGGACTATTTGTATAAAGGCCCAGTTATCAAGGAAGACACAATAGACCCGAAGCTCTATGTACCCATATAGACCTATTATTCGGCCCATGAATTCGGGTTCGCCTCCCTCCCTCCCATCGTCTTCAATTTCAACTGAAATTATTTTACTACAATTTCGCAAATCTCACCGCTAAAGCGATCGATTTCGAAACTTCAGGTTCGTACAACAAAAATGACTCAGATTCCAGCAATATTATAGTATAGATGTTGGATTTCTTATATAGAAAAATTATCATAATAATCGCATAAAGATTTCTTTAGATTTCTGCAGACAAGTGAGTATAATTAGAATCTTATCCACATTAATTGTTAATCCTCTACTTAAATAAATTCTAATTGACGATGTGCTCATTTCCATAATTATTATCTCCGTTCTTCTAGATGTGAATTCCGATCATTATTTCCCGTCCAAGGTTTTGAATTGATTCATTGTGCTAGCTGTTTTATGGAACAGTGAATATTCATATTAGGTTTGTATTAGTTACTACTTGATTACATAGATTGCTTGAACATGTGAAATAATTTACTTGTGCACGCTTCTATATCTGCATTATAGCTGATGTATATATACTAATATATACTGTGGTGGGCTGTAAAAAAAATAAAAATAAAATTTCTTCCCACTGTATATATGCAATTATTTTGACTGTATGATTAATTGTAGTTGTCTTTTCTATGCATGTATGAATTGAAGGCTAATGTTCATACCTTTAATATATAAAAAAGGGTGCTAAAATACGTGTATAAAATACATTCTCCATTTCATTTATGCGAAATTGTGTTTAACTTTCAGGATGGTACATGAAGCTTCATCATTAAGTCATGTATAAAAAGTGAATATTAGACTTAACGGGTTTCTGAAGTTGTTGGTTTGTTTATGTTGTTTAATAATCTTGTATGCTAAGTCCTGATCTGTTAGTATGTTTTGCATAATGGTACTTGAAATGTTCCAGGGAGGGTTTCTTCATTGATCTCAAATCGAATCCCAATTTTTATAGCAATCTAATTTCTGCTAGAGATACACTGAGTCTGCAAAAATTTATATGCTGATTGTTACTCATATCAGGTTGTTGTTGGGATCAAAGAAATAAGATAAAAATAAAAAAAATCCATAGGATAATAAAATGGATGGTGCAGAGTTCTTGTGGAGATACTGGTGTCATAGGTGTTATGAGATGGTGAATCCAATTCTAGAGATTGGAATGTTGAAATGCCCCATTGGTGATGGTGGCTTCCTTGAAGAAATGGCCACTGCTACCAGTTTAGAAAGTGTTAAGTTGGTAGGCCTTTTGGGAGAGTAATCTATAGGCCCTGGCTTAATCTAATTTGCCTCTTCATCATTTGATGGAGTTCAATCCATATAAATATGGGATTTACCCCCTCAGAAGGGGTTGATATTGGTCTACTGCTGCCTGGGAATAAAAGCAGTCAAAAAAGAGTTGCTTTTTGCCCATGAGAGAAATGAAGGGATCCGATAAGATTTGAGAAGAATTTATTGTTCCACTCACTTTTGTCTCCTGAGAGATGAAAACTTTGACATATAAAGTCTCATTTTCTTGAGCTGATTGGGACAGAAGTTGATAAGTGAAAGTATTGGCATATTACTTATCTAAAACAGTCAAGATTGGGAGCGTTCTTACTTGGGTGTATATGTACACTTGTACATGTATTTCTGGATGTATAGATGCAATAGTATTTCTTTCAAATTCTTAAAACTGTATACTTTGTTGTTTTTTTCTGTATGATGCAAACAAAATTTGCTGTTGCAGGTTAGCATGGGGGTATATCTAAGCACTCCCAATACTGAAAAGGTCTCCGAGGATGGTGAGAATGACAGGCTTAGGTATGGCTTGTCATCCATGCAGGGATGGCGCTCAACCATGGAAGATGCTGTAAGTACCTTTTACTTTCTCATTATTTAAGATGGTCAAGGTTTGTATTTCACTCAAAAATGATTTTGATCATAAAAATGATGAATTTTTCTCCAAGTTACCAACATCTTTTGCCGGTACCATGTAAGATTTGTCTGCCTCAATCATTAATGCACATACCTTATTTCTGTATCTGAAACAAGAGAAACATCAGAATATTGAAATTTTGACCTTAACACTTCTGAACTAAAGCATACAGTTTTGAACTGATGTGAATCTTTTGACACAGCATTTGATCCTAAAAAAAGCTGAATATATTTTCATTTTTTTTTTTTTTTTTTTTTTTTTTTTTTTTTGGATAGGAGATATTGTCTAGTTTGTATTTCATTTTTCTCAATCTTGTTTTATATTTTTGACATGCTTCAATGAGATATCTACAGCATGCAGCTTACACTGATTTGGACAATTCAACCTCTTATTTTGGTGTTTATGATGGACATGGAGGTAAATACACGCTCAATACCCTTTGAATTAATGACTTTTGTTGTTGTCTCATCTTTTAAAGGGTGACAGGTTTATTGATCTCCATTTTCATTGAGGGTTCACTTTCATCCGTATGGTCTTTTATAGATTTATAACTTTGCTGGCCTCAGTTAAATGTTAACTGATTCTTAGTTTATTGAATCACTTCATTTCCCAGAAAATGGAGGTGTGTCTATTAATAAACCTCAAGTAAAGATGAAATGTCCCATGTGGAATGCTATAAGACAATTGGTTCACAAATTTGACTCAGATATTGACTTTGAAGATGAAATATAACATCCGTTTATGATTAAAAGAAGTGACAAACAAAAACTAAAATAAAAGTTATTTTTTCGCTTTGATTTAGGACATGCACAACCAATTTGTTTTAATTTCAATGCCTGAAATAAGAGTATTAGATCTAGAGGGACTCAAGATGGGAATACAATGAATGAAGCATAAAGGTGAGTCAAAAAGAACAGATAGCTGAAATGATAATTGAAGTGTTGGTAGTTTTAGGGTAATAGTTTAGATCTCCGAAGAATGGAAAGGCTACATCCATAAAGTGATTTACAAACTTCTTATATAAGCGGACAGTGAAATTAAAAGCTGTTTGCTTTCAAGTTTGTTCAGGTTAGTAATTTCCGTCTTTCCCATCACCCTCCTTTTCCAAAAATGTTCTTTTTCATGGTGCTGTACATCTTTCATGATGCTTTGTCCTCACTAGGTTCGTTTCACCTTGCAGGCAAAGAAGTTGCCAAATTTTGTGCCAATTATCTTCATCAACAGGTACTCAGACACGAAGCTTACTTAGCTGGAGATTTGGCTACTTCTGTTCAGAAAGCTTTTCTCAGGTTGTTCAATCGTTTTGTTTTCATTCATTTATTTTAATTTCAAGTTTTGTTCACCTGTAAATTATATATTCTTTTTGTCCTGGGTTTCTAAAGCTAGGCCATGGTGAACCTCATGGAATTGTAAACGTTTGAAGTGCTGTCATTTTGACCCGGAAATGTGCACATTCATTTGAATGTCATAATTCAACAGTCTGCTAGGACTCGTGAACATAGGTAGAGACGTATAAATAGAAGACTGTGTCCACTGACTAATGTGGTGGTTCCAACCAATTCCTATCACTAAAATAGGCTGCGAATTCATACTTTTTAAGGATTTTGAAATAATATATCTATCACTTTTTCTTTTTAATTGTATAATGATGTCAACCAGTTTAAAGTTCTTTCCTTTTTAACTTATATGCTTTAACATTCTTCTATTTTCTGCTGCAGAATGGATGAAATGATGACCGGACAAAGAGGGCGGAGAGAGTTGGCTTTATTTGGTGGCAAAATGGATCAACCTGGGGGTATTTTAGAAGGCTTAATACAGTCACCTAAGAGTAGTGAATTTAACAGCCAAATAGATGACTGGTCTTCTAAGGAGGTATTTGCTCGATCTTATATATGTGTTGACCTGGCATGCGTTTGACTAAGCCCTTGTTTGAGCCACATTTTGAGAGAGAGAATGCATTTTTGAATAGTGATTTTTGGAGAATATGTGGTTAAAAATGGAGAAAAGTTTTCCAATTTACGTATAATATTATTTTATTGGAGAATATGTGGTGGAAAATGAATTTTTGATAAAATGGGGCTCAAACAAGGGCTAAATAGCATTTTGATTGTAGTGATAGCTGTGTAATACTGCAGTGTTTATTGGTTAAAAGCAGTTCCCACTCTGCACAAAACACGTGCATTTTGATCGCTGAGCTGAATGATATTTTTACCAACAAAATCATAAAGATTGAAAAGTTTAACCATCTATAATTTTCTATAAATGTGAGAAATTATATTCAATAAGGGATTTTTATTCATTTTCTGAGAGAGAGATTTCCATGGCCTGTTTAACCATTAGCAAACAGGATTGCATTCACTACATCAGTCTGGTCTACCCTTATTTGGACCTAACTGAACATGTGCATGATTGTTTAGACGTGTTGTAATTTTCTTTTGGCTGCATTTTTATCTCACATTAATTCTTGCTAAATATTTTTATGAATGTAGGAAGCTCTCTCTGATTACAATGGACCATCTGCTGGATGCACAGCTTGCGTTGCAATCGTTCGAAATAATCAACTTCTTGTTGCAAATGCTGGAGACTCTCGTTGTGTTCTCTCTCGGAGGGGTCAGGTGAAGTTTTTCTTTTACTCTCCGAAGGGTAATATTAAGTTTTGTTATTTGGAAACACTCTTGGTTATTTCTTCCAAACACAACAGTAATTAAAAGAATGGTTTTAACGTACAAAAAATGGGATGTTGAATTCTCTGGAGGAGGTAAGCATTTTATTTGAGAATAGAAACTATGCATTATTTTCAGTTTAACTGTATATTTCATCATTTTGCCCCCGTTTGGTACACATAATTTTTTTCATTCTCATTCTTCTACTCATTTTCAACAACACACTCTTCAATAAAATAATATTTTACATCACATCAATAACTTTTCCTTCTTTTTGAACCACATATTATCTATCAATTTACTATTTCAGAATACATCTTTCCAAAATAATGTGGGTCAAACACGCCTTTTGTGTCACCACCATTTCGTAACCTAAAAATGTAATCCAGATTCCTAAATGCCTTGTGCTTGCAAATGTAGAACTAACAGTTCAGGGAAATTGTTGGTTGTAATACGTGTGGTGTCACATCTTTGTAGGATATCCATAATTTTGTGCGGCATGAAATCTTTGATGCAGGCACAAGATCTGTCCAAGGATCACAAACCTGACCTTAATGCCGAGAAAGAAAGGATACTGAATGCTGGTGGATTTGTCCAGTATGGACGAGTCAATGGGAGCCTCAACCTGTCTAGAGCAATTGGTGATTTACTCATAAACCTATTTAGATGTAGGGGAGAGTATGCTGCTTTGTTTCCCGTTGTCCTGGTATGACCATTTTAAATCTTTCAGGAGACATGGAACTGAAGCAAAACAAATCGTTACCCGCAGAAAAACAAATCGTGACAGCAAACCCTGATATAACCACTGTATGTTGCTTCTCAAACTTAGTTTGTATGTTAGTTTCCATTTGACTGTATCCAGGCAATCTCTATGGATGAGTTGTAGTTCAAAGATATTGTGATTTAACGATTAGTCAGCATAACTGGTACCAATGGTATCACTTTGATTGAATGGAAGAAGAGTAAAGCTGTGGCATATATTATTTGCTTGCTTCTTTTTACCTTTGAGCTAATTTCCGAGTCAAAATCAAATTTATTTCTTTATTGTTCTTTTTTCCAAACTAGGTTGAGCTTTCCGATGATGATGATTTTCTTATTATCGCATGTGATGGAATATGGTAAGTCTGTTGCAGGTATTTATATGAATTTGGCTTTTACTGTGCTGAGCTGTCTGTTTGGTCCTAGTTTGGCCCGTGCTGAGACGGACGTTGCCGTGCCCAGCCCATGGCCCATGTGGGCTTCTTTTTGTTTTTTCCTTTTCTAGAAAAAAAATACTAAAAAACTACTGGGCCCAGACCCTGGAGGTCTGGCATGGACTGTTGGGTGGCCTAGTCTGTTGACACCCCTATCCACTCTTGATCAAGCATCCCAGATTCTGTAATGATCTGTTTAAATGAGATCTTCGTTCTCACTCTAACAAACTTACTTTCTAAACATTATATTGTTAAAGCTTAAAAGGTCTATATTGAGTTCTTCATTGGAAGCGAGATTAGCTCCTCCCTGACTAACTTTTTCCATTTCTCTTATTTTTTTTTAGAAGAAAACTTTTTACCATTTCTATGCAGTAGCTAATTAGTATTTTTCTATTAGCATGACAGGTGCAATTTTCCCATTTGAATCAACGGGTGCTTATTGTTTACTTTTTTGTTTTATGAGTACTTTTTCTTTTGGTACATTCTTTGTTTTTCATTTATTTATATAATCGGACTGGAAACTAATGCGAAGAATACTATTAATCATTTTGGATGATGATGAACTATTTCAGATGGTTAGTAACTTTTGTAATCCCTTCCTAATGTAGTTTTGGGGTCTTCATTTTAGTACGATCCATACGCATATATTGCCTTTTATGTTACTTAATCTCCATTTTTGTTTTGCTAGGGATTGCATGTCAAGTCAGGAAGCAGTTGACTTTGTACAAGAACACTTGACTTCAGTAAGTTTCTTATGCATCTCGTTAAACATTTTTGATAGATTTGATCATGGAATTGAAACCAACTGCCGTAACAAATTATGCAGGAAAGTAAACTATCTACAGTGTGCGAAAAAATGTTTGATCATTGTTTGGCACCATCATCAGGTGGGGAAGGTTGCGATAACATGACCATGATCCTCATACAATTCAATAAATGTGGTGACAGAAAAGCATCAACGTCATCTGATCAGCAAACCATAGCAGATCATAATGCACCTGGTCCTTAATCTAACTTCTAGTTTTGCATTGTCGAGTTACACATTTCGTTTGTAGTACTTATATCTCATCGTACATCGTTGTTCTGAGAGAAACTTGTTTGTAAATGTTGATTTTCATAAGAAAATAGTGTCTGGAATTTATGCATGTAGCTTTTGTTGGTGAGTACAAACTGAAACATTGAGCAATAAACTAGTCTATTATAGATTACAAGCTATTTTGGGCCGTCTTCGTTAGGGCATTTTAGTATTTACTTGATTAGGATTACATTCTAGGGTTCATCCGTTTATAAATACTTACCCTTTACTTCTTTCAATATTGAACAATACGATTAGATGATATTGAATGAATTTGTTAGTGTGAGTATTAGGGGATACTGAGGCATCGATGTGTTTCTATAGTTGTTGGGACATCTATGGGGGAGTATTTGATACTTAGCGCACGTTTGGCACTCATTATTCCACGTTATAATTAGATGAATAATAATTTTTTTTGAGAATGTGTGGTTAGAAAGAGGAATTTTTTTTTTAATCTACGTGTAATATTATTTTATTGAAAAATGTGTAGTTGATAAGAAGAGAGAAATGAACTATAATTTAATGAAAAATAAAGAATGCCAAATGAGGGCTTAGAATCGTACAAACATCCATGGAGCGTAGCAAGGATTTATAAAATCCGCTCTCGTTTCACTCAATCCTACAGAGAGCTCAATGCGTTATAAGTGAGCGAAGTACTTTGTCAATTCCTTGCTTGTGTCGTCGACAAAAGAGATATGGAACTAAAAGGAAAATTATTGTTCTAATAAAATAAGATTTGTTAGGTTTTGAAACCCAATGAATATCGAACTATGATGTAAACGTTGGATTAAATTGTTACCAACAATCGAGTCCAAATACTCGACCCGAAAACAACATGGAACTCATTCACTAAACTTTATGTCCCTTAAATCAGCTACAAATTTATGGTGTGAACAAACACGACTACTTTCACACGTAGCAATATTATCCAAAAATAAAATATAATATTTTGTCAACGTTGTACAAATAAAATAGTGTAAAACTTTTGTTAAGAGTATTGCGCGCATTGATGAGGTGGAATTTCTGGGTAGGTGAAGACGAGATGTGAACGGGATTAAAATATCTCCTCAATACTTTGAATGTGTATATAATTTTTGGCTATGTATGGCCAAAAGTAAACCATTGGCCGTGTATTAAAAAATGTACATACAAAAAATGTGTTTGTATTGGATGAATTGAAGCCACGTCAGCTTCTTTCTTCATTTGTTTGAATTGGACTTTCTTCCCAAGAACTTTCGGCATCTCATATTTACACTCTTATTATAGCACAGCACACACTCAATTCTCAACATAATGCAGTATAAGATAAGTTAATAAGTTATGCATTAGATTTCTTAAATGTAAGATAGATAGATTGAGTTTGGAATTGGAGTTTTATCCCAAAAGGTTAATCTATTAAGATGGGGGAACTCCAAGTCCAATAGATCGTGTCCTATTTTAGTCGTATATACGTGAAATATGAATTGTCAAACGCGTGCAAGAAAATTTTGGAACGAAATTGTAAACCATAATTAATTAGGATTGTCGAAAAATCTGGATTGACTTTCTAATATGTCACCATTTAATGTGTTTTGTTATCAACAAATATAAACTACTCATATTTAAAACATTATTTAATGTAAGAGTATATTAGAAAAATATAAGAAAAATTTATATTTCCTACTAGATTAATATGTGAAAATGGAAACATGTTTATTTTTGTGGGACGGAGGGAGTGTAAAAATTGGCATTTGAAAATTAGAAATCCAATTCTATCATCAAGAAAAAATAGACAACGTGTAAAATTCTTAGAGGTTCGTTTCCATATGAGATTACGTCATCTTTCGTCGTTAAAGTAATTCACTATGATGAAAAGAAGTTGACAAGAGAAAGTTGTACACCATATCTTTGCTAACATCTCTCGTTTTTTTTATGGTAATACAAAACTCCAATGACGGCTCTATATTTAACAATCTCTTACTTGAGGATTAATTCACCATCAAATGACTCATCTGCATCAACAATAACTCCTCAATCCTCAAAAAAGAAGTCCAAGCACACAAATTTAATTTTTCGATCAGAACAGTTTTCATTAGCATGTCAATTGGATTCCGATTCCCTTGAATATTTTTAAATATCAAGATTTCATCCTTCGAAATCGATTTGTTGAAGTAATAGCGAATATGTATATGCTTCATCTTTGCATGATAAATATGATTTTTTGCTAAGTGAATAACACTCTGATTAGCACAATGCAACATCACATACTTGTAACATCGTCTGCATATTGTCTCCACACAACGGCGATAATTAGGTTCCACAACTTAATAACTTAAAGTTTTCAACAAAAGTAAAAAACTCATACCTACAAAAAAAGCTTGATGACCAAAACCCCAGAAGAGGATGAACTAAAGACTCAAAACTACTAGAACTTCAAGGTCTTCTAGGAAGATATAAAATACTTAGGGGCTAAAATGCAATAGGTAGAAAATTGAGCCATATACTCCAAAAAAATATATATAAAAAATTAATATTATTCAACATCACTAATGTCAATCACGGTGGCAATTGTATAGTATTAAATGATAAATTCAATTAAATGTACCATTATGCCCATGTTTAGTACACATTAAAATCTTTATTCTCATTCTTCTACTCATTTTTAACCACACATTCTTCAATAAAATAATATTTTTCATCACATCAATAACTTTTTATTCATTTTCAACCATACATTTTCCATCAATCTACTATTT
>CAIGRQ010096259.1:0-22571 GCA_903798375.1 Fraxinus sp. D2006-0159 | reverse complement strand
AACTAGTTTTAAAATTATTCCAAAATTTGAGGACTCTTTCTGCACTAAATGACCCATTTCATTAAGGGCAAAATTGACATTTTAACGAAATCTTTTAAAAGTCACGGGTTATTTTGTACAATCCCCCTAAAAACAACTAACAAACCAGGCCAGAGAGAGAAAATAATAAGAAAGAACGATTCATCTTCAAAAGAAAGAAGAAAGATATCTGTGGAGATTCTTGATGCATACATATACATACATGCACTCGACTGTATGTGTGTGTGTATGTATAATGTATGTATACTATTTTTACATGTTATTGAATTGAAATTGAACATTTTGTTTTCCGGTTTTTAGAGGAAATTGAGAGGTGGGTTATTGGGATATCTTGGTAATAAATAGTGAAAATGACTGTTTCACAGTGTGATGGCAATAGAACGGAGGGGTGCTTGTATTTGATACGGTCTAATCGGATTGGGCTGCAATACTCAAGGAAACGGTACTTTGTTCTTCAAGATCACTTGCTCAGGAGCTTCAAATCTATCCCAATTTCTGTCAGCGAGGTTGTTAACTTCTCTTAATTTTTGTGTGCTTTTGATCGATTTATAGTGTGTATGTGTATATGTATGTGCGATTGCAGATATCGCATGACTTACTTCTGTATCATCTGTAGTAAGAATAGAAATGATAAGTATTATTGTGTGTGCATATATATATATATATATATTTGCACTTGGAATTTCAGGAAATTTAATTCCCTATGTTTTATGATGGGATCAGTGCCCGTGCCATTTGTTACTTTTCTGTGAGATCCAACCACAATTACACGTTCCTATATTTGAGTTTATGCTAGCCTGTGTATGTTTATTCATTTTAATATAGTATAAAGATAATAGTTATGTGCATAGCTATCCATATATGTATATGTGGATTTTAATTTGTCTTTTATATGTTTTAGTATATGTATCAATGTATGTCCAGTGTAGATGTATCTATGCATGTATCTGTGCGCACACGGTTACAGTTTTGGTTCTCAATGTGACCGTGGTTCAAACAGCTTGCTATTAGTATGACCGTAGGCAATTTTAAATCTATAGATTCATGATAAATTAGAGGTTATGGATTATGGCAGAGAAAATTTCTGTCAGCCTGGATTGAAGCTTATAGATAACTGAAAGTTTAGAGAAGCAATTGCAGACCTTGGACCCATATCTGGAATGTATTTGCTGATTTTGTGGTTTCTGACATGTTAAGGCTCTTTGGGGTCTGCTCAGACTACATTAGGATCAAAATACATTTAAAGAAAACAAAAGAAAAAGAAGAAGCTGTTAATCCAATACTTTGAGTTCGCCAAAAAAAAAAAGAGAAAGAGAAAATAAATGAATGATTGCCTAATTCCGATGGCATCTCTGGAGATGTCCACTCTTGTTATGCATCAGTGATATGATATACTGAGCTACATACTGTAGTTGATTTAGCTGAAAATGTGAGAAACTTCAACAGCTAATAACAACATTCTGCAGAGAAAATCAGGTTCCTCTTGGTAGAATGTGAACTTAAGTATAAGATCTACTTGAGTGGATCACTTGATGGTTACTATTGGTTGATTGAAAAACCCTTGTGCCTTGATTTTTCTATCTCTGGTCGGATTGTCATAATCAGCTTCCGAAATCTGATTTATCTAGGTTGATAAGTGTTCATGAGGACAGTTAAGCAATGTAACAAGTGTTCTACTTTTTATATTTGTAGAAATATGGATGTGAAGTTAAGAAAATACCGAAATTGGGTGTTTACCAATCTTAAACTCTTAAAACTTGAGAAATCTGTAGTGGTGATGTGTGGATGCAATTTCTTTATAGTTGAATCCGTACGCTAGTGATTCTTTTTTTGTTTCCATTTGTACTCTTGTGTGGATGCCTGATCTTATAATAGATAGGAACTTTTAGGACTGATTTGCATTTTTGGGACTGTTTCTGCCAGTATCAATGGTTTATGAGTTGGTTATACATTTGTATCAATGTGAACAGACACAGGAGGGTTTTTTCTTCTTTTTGCTTATCCCAATCTAGAAACAAGCTTAATGATATAACCACATGTTCTGAAGTTGTTTTACAGCTGGCTTGGATTAAGTAACCTTGAAAATAGAGTTAATGAATCTTTTGGTTCATATCTGAGATTTTTCCATATATGCTAAGAGATTATATTTATTTAAAGTGGATAATTAGCATAGTGGTATTTCTTTTGTTGATATCCTGGATTTACATGTTCGTCAATATCACCAGGCATTGTTTTAAAAATCACATGCTGGTTTTCAGGTTCCTATCAGAAGTGCAATTATTGACTCCTGCATAAGGGTGACAGACAATGGGAGAGAGAGCATTCAAAGAAAAGTATGGGCTCCTTGCCTTTTTACTTTATGGCAGTGATAATTGTCCGATTTATATGCTAACCAAATCAGTTTGGTTTCATTTTCAATTGGCTGAGTGGTTCTTTTTTTCATTTTCCAATTTGCAGGTTTTCTTCATTTTCACACTTTATAACACTTCCAATCACAATGATCAACTGAAGGTTTGCAAGCTTTTTATTCTAACTGTTTATAACCGTATTTTTTAACAACATAATCAATTAAAATCTTGTAATTTATAGTTGGGAGCAAACAGTCCTGAAGAAGCCGCAAGATGGATTCAGTCCTTTCAGGAAGCAGCTTTGAAGGTCAAAACTGTTCTATTTTATTAAGATCCTGTTTGTTTCCCATTTTTATAGTAAGAATGCATTTTGGAATAGTAGATTGATGGAGAATGTGTGGTTAAAAATTAAGGAAAAAATTTGAATTTGCGTGTAATATTATTTTATTGAAAAATGTGTGGTTGGAAAGAAAAGGGAGAAAAATGTATTTTAAAAAAAATGGGTATCAAACAAGGGCTAAATTGCAAGATATTTTTTAGGCTGGCTAATGATAATGATTATAGATAACTGCAGCCCGCCCTGAATCAAGGAGATGTTGATTTCTCTATACGTGAACCACGGTCGTTTAGGTATGTAAGCATTATATTTGATGTGTTTATTGACCAACATATCACGTTAAGATTATATTAATCAATTCTCATCAATGTGGTTGGTCCTGATGCAAGCCATCTTATCTTTTTCCTAGCAAGTCAGATTGCCAATGTTTTTTCTACAAACAATTTGGAAGTTTTCAACTTGTTCCGTTCGGCCGAAGTGGAAGTTCCAGTCTTCAATAGATTGATCTATTTTCTTATATTCTTTAAAGGTTAAACAGCTGTAATAAAAACTCAAATTCCATTGACTGGACTCTCTGTTCATCATCAGTTACTGATGCTATGACATCTGATGTTGTTGCACCATCATCCTGGAAAATCTTTAGATGTCAGAATGGTATAGATTAAGTTAACAGTGTATCTTGCAAGATGGCTGAAACGGTTTGTCTAACGTGTCTAATACTTGTTTAATGCAGGTCTCCGGTTATTCAAGGAGGCCAAAGATAGGGAATTTCATTTAAAGGTAAGTAGTCAAATGTTAATACAAAATTTGAAGTCTCTGAAACTTTCTCTTGTTATTTTTTTCCCCTTAATTTGTAGTGGGATGATCATCCTGCAATTATGGCTGTTGGTGTAGTTGATGGAACATCAGAGGCCATTTTCGAAACTCTCATGTCTCTTGGTACTTCAAGATCAGAGTAAGTTGCAAATGATATTAATTGCAAGTGATATTAAAGAAACAGAATTGTGACTTCAATAAGGAACGTTTCACTCGAACTCGAAATATTTGTGTAATTGTATCTTTTGTGAATCCATTTCCAAATAAAATATTCATATTTGAGTTAGTCTGTGCTCTTCGCAAATATCTTCACATATGAAAACATGCAGAGTAATTTTCTTGGGTTTTTCTGCAAGAAAAATAAAACGAAATGAGGCTATGATCTGAAAATGTTTCTGCTCGTGTATTCTAATCAACTTTGCAATTTTCTTTTCTCGTGAGCTCTGTCTATTCCTAACTTGCCCTTCTGTATTTTAAGTTTTGCGTAAACCTTCGTTTGCAATAGTCATTATGTACAAAGAATTTATTCCCGCTGTAAAAAGCATAAACTGAAATTCTCTGTAGGCAAATTATTCTCATAGAGCAGTTATTTTGTGTCTATTTTGACCATCCTCTATATTGCTTCAGTTTTCAAAATGATAAACGACAGAAATTTTGTGGAGCTTTTTATTCTAGAAATAGGAAACTTTTGGAATACTGAATGTTATCTATGATTTACATGCTGAATGTTCACATTAAATCCTCTTAGTGAACCGCCAAATTACTTGTTTCTTCATGGCGTATAGCCATCACTTTCCTTAAGAAAATTAAAAACTTCAACCTGGAAGGTTCTCATACCTAGAGTAACCTCTAATCTAATTGAGAGGTGTCATTTTTGATGATTTACTGGAACTTAGCTTATGCCAAATTGTTGGATCCTTTTATATTGTATTCTTCGGTTTTAATGATATTTTCTGTGCAGATGGGACTTTTGTGTTTACAAGGGCTCCGTGATTGAACATCTTGATGGTCATACTGATATAGTTCACAAGCTCCTATATCATGATTGGCTACCTTGGTCTGGTTCATACGTCTCTATAAATTTTGTTTCATGGTTTCTATGACAGTTGATGCATGAGATACTTTTTGCAGGGGTACGAAGCGAAGAGATCTTCTGTTGCAGCGCTATTGGAGAAGGGAGGATGACGGGACATATGGTAATATTGTTATTTCAAATCAAGTAGTTAATATTACCCAATTGCCTACTCAATTGGAAAATAACTTTCGTTTTTTTTTTTTTGCAGTGATTCTGTACCATTCCGTGTTTCACCAGAAGTGTCCGCCTCAAAAGGGTTATGTCCGTGCCTGCCTAAAAAGTAACGTATGCTAAACATATGGCACTAGTGGAAATTGTTATATCTTTTTCCCCCTTGGATATACAAAGTTTTGCTGGTTATCTTTGTATCTTCACGTGTAGCTTGTGTTTTGCCTGCATGGATACTCAAGTACTTGTGTCTTACAATTTGACATCTCACATGCTTATAAGCTTTAATCTTACAACGTTTTTTTTACTAGACTCGTGTTACAGGCTCGGCTACTCTATAATTGAATTTGTTTGACTGATGAGATGACATTATGCGCTCATCACAGGTGGTGGATACGTGATTTCTCCATCAAATCAAGGGAAGCGATCAGTAGTGAGGCACATGCTTGCTGTTGACTGGAAATCATATATACAGACATCATCAGCCCAATCTGTAACAATTCGCATGTTAGGGAGGCTTGCCGGTGTGCTTCCTAATCTCTGTGTCCCCCTTTTATGCCAATGCAGTTGTTATTATATCTATTTATCTATTTGTATTTTTGTGACCTTTCTGCTTTACTGTTGTCTCTGTAGCCTTGCGGGAATTGTTCAGAGCAAAATTAGATTTCTTATCATCTGATTTCTCATCGGGTAAGCTGATGAGAGATAGTAGCTTGTTACAAAGTAAACAAGAATTGAAGGTTGAAGTCCAAACTAGGCTGGCGAATGTGCAGTGCAATGAGAATATGGAGGAAGAAGCAGTTAAAACACCTTCTGAACTTTCAAGTCTATTCGGACTAAATGATGCAGCAGATGAATTCTTTGATGTCTCTGAACCTCTGGATTATGATCAAGCAGAAAATGGTTGGCATTCTGATTTTGGTCCAGAAACTTACTCTCAGGTACTAGTTACTAGCTATACTTCCTGATATTGTTCAAAGGAACTAGGAAGAACGTAGATTTAGTGGGGATTGCAATGCCTCTGATGACCAATGGCATTGCCTTAAATCTATAGGCTGGCAATACAGTAGTCAGTGCACACCTAGCAGAACGATTATGAAATGATATGACTGGTTTTTAGATATGATAAGACATCATAGTTGCAATGAACCTGCAATTATGCATTATTTTAATCTTGAACTTTTACACATCTGCTCGAGTAATGAAAAGTTCAATTTTTACTGCTGGATATCAGGCATTTGATCCTATGCTCAAATTTGCTACCAAATTTCCTCAGAATTAGGGCAGGCAATGACTAAAGCTGAATTGTTTAATGTTAATATTCTTTAAACGCTCCATTAGTCTGGACTCCTCTGCTACTAAAAGATTTTTACTCTTATAGATTGGTACTATGCTGTTTGTAGAAGGGGAAAAATCTAGTGTATCTCTCGATTCATTTGTTATGTATTGATTGTTTCAGGACACACGTCAACCCAAACTGTCAACTGCTTCTGTCTTTGTGAAAAAGTTGCATGATATAGCAGGTAAGTTGATTAAAACTCATAAACTGACATGTTAGTGTCTGTTCTCTTTTTTTTCTTTTTTCCCTCTCGGCC
The DNA here is from genome assembly GCA_903798375.1 of Fraxinus sp. D2006-0159. Taxonomy (NCBI): domain Eukaryota; kingdom Viridiplantae; phylum Streptophyta; class Magnoliopsida; order Lamiales; family Oleaceae; genus Fraxinus; species Fraxinus sp. D2006-0159. The sequence continues at coordinate 16,193 of CAIGRQ010096259.1, read as the reverse complement.
TTTTCCCCTTGCCTATTAGGCAATAGTACATTGTTGGTCTCTTGAACTTCTGATAGCCTGATATGTCTTGGTGCTACAGTTCAGAAGAAAGGTTATGTCGACTTGAATGAGGTGGAAAGGAAAGATGGCCTTTTGTGCAACTATGGATCCACCCTTCCAAAGGATTCAAATTGTAATTTGCCCTGCAGCTGGACATCAGCAGATCCATTGACATTTTTAATTCGTTTATCTTCCTTTATATTAGTGTAATAAACTAACCCAAATTGTTTCACAGTGTAAAAAGTATGTTAAAATTGCATCAGTTGCTGCTTAAACCCACTGATGGGAGCAATAAGCTAAGCAAAATGTGTTGGGAAAGTACGAAGAAAATCCCACATTGACTAGACATGGGTAAATAATGGGTTTACAAGGGAATAGGGCTACTCCTTTTGGGGTGGAACTTCAATTCTCAATAACCGGTATCAGTGTTACACCCCCAAACTTAGCCATGTGGACCATAGTTAATCACAATGGCTGGAAAATCTCCGTAGTTGGCTTTCAAAGATGGTTGTGCCCACATAATGCGTTTGCCCTAACACAGTGGAAGAGTTGGACCTTGATGTACTGTGTGATCCTTCTTGGTTCAAGGGGATGGATATCTCTTGAGAGGGGGTGGGGGGTCCATACATTATGGTACTTCACTCAAGGGGGGATTGTTGGGAAAGTACAAATAATATCCCACATCGGACTAAACATTGGGTAAATAATAATTTTATAAGCGAATGGGATACTCTTCCTTATAGATTAACCTTTTGGGATGGAAGTGGAACCTAAATTTCCAACAATTTGGGAAGTTTTTGCTCCATTTTATTTAATGCATGCTAGAATGAGGAGTTAATAGTATTTTTTTCCTTAATTTTAGATATCTTTGGAAGCGTTATTGGTGCATGTAAGAACTTTATTGCATATCAAACCTTGTAATGGACTTCTCAAATCTGCACGTGTGCATGACAAATGGAGTCAGTTTTTTATTGTATCTGGTTTCCAGTAAAGTTTCAATTTTCAAGTACCATTTGATTGAAGGAATTTCAATTTTTCTCTGAGCAAGAAGACTGTAGACTCATGTGAAAAAGATTTGCTACTTTCAATATATTCTGATGAATGACAAGTTTTGCTTTCTAACTGTTGCTATGTGTTACTCTTCCCAGATTAAAGCAAAAGGCACATTAATGGAAATGGTTGCTGCTGACTGGTTGAGATCTGACAAGCGAGAAGATGATCTTGGTGGCCGCCCTGGGGGCATAGTTCAGGTATTTTTATTTTGTGAAAACATGTTTGTCTAGAGCTTGTCGCTTTTATTACCTTCTACAACATTTACCTGTACTGCTCATGTAGTGATCAATGACACTGAAAAGAAGTTGCTATGTCTAATATGTAGAAATATGCAGCAAAGGGAGGCCCAGAGTTCTTCTTTATTGTGAACATACAGGTAGTGGACCTCTTTCACTTTTTAAGCATTTTTACTATTTGGAGGTATAAGCATAATCTTTTATTACTCTTCAATTTAATAATCTAGGTTCCAGGTTCAACAACATATAGCCTTGCTTTATACTATATGATGAGTACTCCTATTGAAGATTCTCCCTTGCTAGAGAGTTTTGTCAAAGGGGATGATGCTTATAGAAATTCGATGGTTCAAGCTCATACCATACATTTCTAAGGTCAGTGCAATTAATGCATTGCACTCATTGGTTAGTGTTTTCTTTTCATTTGTTTGCTTATTATAATTTTCAGGTGGGTGTTCACTCAATTTTTTCTTGCTTTTGGACCAGTCTTGCATGCCATATTTTCTCTTGTTTTGTTTTTTAGTATACCAACTGATTTTTGAGCCATTGAATATTTATTTTTTTAATTCCCCTTTCTGACAAAATTAAGGTGTATCATCAAGATAAACAGTACTTTAGTTCCTAATCTCTGTTCTCTTGTTTGAATACTCATTTACTATTCACTTGGTCTTCATTTGGTTTTTAGTAAAATGTAGAAACACTCGTTGAGTTTGGAGTTTATCATTTATTGATGCTGTCGAAGATTTATTACCAATATGAAGGATCTTTGAAGATGAGTGGAACTTTGATAAAGATGTGGAACAGTTATATTATTAATCAGATCTAACTTACTCTTATCCTAGTCTTCTGTTTTTGGGTGGAAGAGGCATGGGAAATTAACTTTTAGTTTTCCTTTGACCTCTCAGTGCCAGATGTCATCGCCTATTTATTATCAGTATTGTGGTGTAATTGGATGTCATCAAACCTTATTCTGCACTGAAGTGTGTGTCTCACTTCTCCTGGTTGGTATTGAACATCAGTCCTGATGATTCTTCCCTTTAGTGAAACTTAAGAAAAAACCAGTCTGTCATTTATCATGCTAAGAATATTTTTATTGTGTGATTGAATTTGAGGCTGAAGTTTAGGATATCTCAAATCGTGTTGCTAAAACCTACATGAGCTGCTACAATATATGCTTTTACAGGATTTGTTTAAAAGATGGATTTGCTTGATCTGAATTCCTCGAGTTGTGGCCATCTGACATGTCCAATCAATTATGAAGGCTAGCTTTTCCAACCAATTTTTTTTTTTTTGGTGGGGGGGGGGGGGGGGGGGGGGGGGGGGGGGGGGGGGGTGGGTCCAAGTTATACATCTTCTTTTAACACATACGTTTGACGTACGTTTAACTATTTTCGATATTCATTTAGATANGGGGGTTGGGGGTGGACTAACCCTCTTTGTTTTTTGTTAAAGGCTTGACAAAACCAAGTAGAATTTGTTCAATCTGAGTCTGTCGCGTGTCAAACTGGATTTTTTGCCCAAAACATTGTGAAATTATTTTGTGTGTTTGGTGTGATCCACTGAGAAATATGGTTCTTTTGAATGTGATATGTAAATTCAAGGACAATGTGGACAAATATTTTGTGAAGTAACCACTTGAAAATTTACACATTGAAATGCAGTTAACACGTCATTTATCAGATCCTATCTGTTGCCATGTGCACTCAGTTATTTCATCTCCCAGAATATTTACCTTTCCCAAACAAGCATACTTAATCATCTAGTTTCATAAAAATAGCCATCTACAATGATGATTTATCAAAGTTTTTATTATTAAACAACTCGCCTCGTGTCTTCACCACTAGCAATCAAAACGTGAACTCACAGATCATGATATCTTCAATCTATTTCGCAGGGCTCATGGATAGTCAAACAGAGTGTCGGGAAGAAAGCATGCCTCATTGGTCAAGCGCTAGAAATTAATTATTTCCGCGGAAAGAACTACTTGGAGGTATAGTGCAAGTGTAATTTTATCTCGGACCACCTGCTGATTCTCTATCCTCTTTCACTTGCATGCGTTCATGTAGCAATGTGTTCACTTTATAATAATTCATTTCTATCATTTATTGACCTATAAGGCAAGAAGAAAAACTTTACATAGTTAGATTTACACCTTGTTAAATGAATCTAACGCCACCACCAGAGAGATGATATATGATTCCCCATTTAACTTGATTGGGCATAATCTCTTCAGAATTTGGTAGGAAGTAACTCTAGGAACTAGAGTTGTAATATCTTATCTACAAGTTATTGATCCTTGAATATAATCCATTAAATTTAACTTTTTATTAGACATCTAACAAATATTTTATGCGAAATATAGAAATTGAGTCTCCTTAAAATGTGGATTCCTCAGCTTTCCTTTCTTGAGAATTTTATCATTTTTTCTTTTTTTTGTTCGACTGGTTGGGGGGGATTAAGCTAATTTGTTCATTGATTTCAGCTTGGCGTTGATATTGGTTCATCCACTGTTGCAAGGGGTGTGGTCAGCCTTGTTCTAGGTTACCTTAACAATCTGGTTATTGAGATGGCATTTTTGGTACAGGTAAAGTAGCATTTCAGGTTTGCTACAGAAGTTTCTGTACTCTAATAAAATGCCCGCTCCCATTAAATTTTCTCGAGTAAGATTTCACTTAATTCAACTGGCTGACGGTACAATATGAAGAAAACGTGCATGTGGTTATTCGAGTCTTTTTGGGTTTCGACTAAGTTTGATTACAGTTAGAGCAGATATCAGCAGTGATGCTCGTGGTGGTTCTTTTTTACTGACACAGGCTAATACACCTGAAGAGCTACCGGAATATCTTGTTGGAACCTGTCTTCTTAACCATTTGGATGCTGCTAAAGCTGTATTGGTGAAACCATAGCTCGATTATGTGATTTCCATTTTCTACATACTGAAAACGATGTGGCACCCACCAAGTACAAGGTTATTGAGTTGCAAAGAAAAGCATGAATTGTGACAAATGAATCTGCAATGTTTTAGCTAGTTATGATTCTTTTATTCAATCAAAGTGAATAGGTAGGCCTCGTATTCCATTCGTGTGATGTTATTGATAACCCTACTAGGAAAATGGTCTCGCGTGTTTAGATCAATCTTTGAAATATAGAAATGCGTGGCTTGTGAAAACATTTGATTTCATGTCAGAGCACCAGTTGTGCACGATTAAACAATATGTCAAAGGAAGTTGTATGAATGAAGAAGCAATTAATTGAGATGCAAATGAATTTGAATGATGGACTCAACCCTTTTCAAGGGGTATAACGTATCTCTGCGCATGTCCATCTTATGTAGTTGGCTTTGGTTCTTACCTAATTTTCTGAGAAGCCATTTGACTTTCAGATGTTATTAGCCCCTGTTTCTCTCACATTATTTTTTTCATTCTCATTCTTCTACTCAATTCCAATCACATATTTTTCAATAAAATAATATTTTTCATCACATCAATAATTTTTCCTCCTTTTCCACTACATATTTCTCATCACATTACTTCAAAAAAATACATTCTCTCATTTTAATGTGCACCAAACACACTCTATAAACTTTTTTGGAAAATTAAATTAGTGTTTATATAAAACTACCAAGTTGGTAAATTTGAGTGCAAAGTATACATTTTCTTATGCGTAGACAAAAAGATGGAGAAGAAAAATGAATATGGGCAAATTGTAATCACGTGATGTTGTAAAAGATTTGAGACCGTTGTTACGACAAATGAAAGGATAGAATAAGAAGTTGAAAAGATTTGAAAGATTTTGAACTGATTGCAATTGAATTTTGCTACTTGTACATGAAAAATATACATAATAAATTACATAATATGATGTGAAGGAAATAGATTGAATGAAAAAATTGATTGTGTTTTGAATTGACAAATGGTAAAGAGAAATGTGATTATATAATTTATTATGTAAATTTTGATATACATGTAGTATGATTCGACAGCAACTATCCCAAAAAATAACGGGTAGTGACTGCAAATTGTCAAAAAGGCAAATCAGCATCCCACTCCCATCGATCAACTCCACTGAAGAAAAGGACATTTCAGTCATTTCGCCTCCTTCTTTTCTTTGACCTCTATAAACATTCGTCCCTGCAAATATTTTGACCTGCACTAACACGGTAACACCCCGCCGTTGTGCTGTCAAATAGCATCAACAGAGAGAAAAATTAAGGTTTCGTAGGAGAGGAATTAAAATCCTGAAATTTGGTAGGTTTGATCGAGAAACTTTTCACTGATCGGATGGGGGGAAACTGGAGAGGTGGGACACCCCTTGTCTGATCGTGAAGTTTGTCTGGCGATACCCAAACTGTATGTGGGAATTTATGAACACTAGGTTCCAATTCATTATTTCCTTGTATGTTTAAATGCTTATGTATATATTTAAACTCATAATAATGCTTGCAATTTGTTTGAAACTTTGCCACTGTCTTTTGGGTTTTCATCTTCAGGTTTCTGTTTAGCATTGTTGAACAAAAGGAGGATACTGAAGTTTGATTTTTCCATTTTCTGCATCTGTTGGGATGAGGTGCTTGAATCTGGAGCTGCAGTTGGCCCCGATCCTATTGCTTCTTATATGTGGTATGCTTTCTTGAATCTTGATTTTGTTGAAAACGGAATGTTGCCTTATATCTTGTAGTTTTTATATAAAATATATGTAACATATATTCATCATTCCGCAAAAGTTTCTTTTTTTGAATACAATTCGTTGTTTAATACTGTTGTAAAAGAAGATAATTTTTTTGCCGATAATTGAAGGATGATTAATTTTTCTCTCTCTTTTCTTGGCCTTAATCATTTTAATAATGCAGCAATTGCAAGGTTGATGTTCTGAAGGAAGGAAGAATCATATCTTCCTAACAAACAAGATTTACCTTTTGGGCACTTATGCTTGTTTTTTGTTGGGATATTGAGCAGGATATTATACTTGAGCTACATACGTAAAATCTTTATATAGCTGAGAATCAGATATGTGTGTGTATGTATGTGCACCCATATCTGAGGCTCAGAGCATGTGGGCACTTATACAAGGCCAACATTAGTATTTTTTTCTAATAATAGTTGGATCTTTTCAATTTCTTCTTCCAGCTACCATCACAACTAAGGCATCTGCTACTGAAGATGGTTATAAGAAGTGTGAACTTACTGTCAAGAAGTGGGCATCCTCTTCACATGATTCTGAAATTAAAGATGACAAACATGTATTGCGCGACTTGCTTTTTTTCCTTCATGTACCTCGGACAGGAGGGCGAACTTATTTCCATTGGTAACTTTCTATTTGTTATACTAATAGATCACTTCAAGCCCCTCTTGCTAAAAGAAAGAGGAAGGGAAAATATCGCATATAAAAGTTTTCCGCACTATGTTTTATTACACAACAATTACAAATGGTTTGTGCTCATGTTCAGATTTTCCATATGCAGTTTCTTGAAGAAGTTATATGCAAATGCCCAAGAATGTCCTCGCTCTTATGATAAGTTAAGGTTTAATCCAAGGTAACATTTTCAATTTACCTTTCATTGTGGATGCTGAAATTCATTGCTAGTGCATGAGAACAGTTTGAAGAAGTGAATGTATCTGGCAATCACACTTGGTGCAATCAAGCAAATTCTACATATTACATGTATATACCTTTCAATAACGATATGAGGCCAACTTTGCATTTCTTTCAAATGCATGTGAACTTGGGTATTCACTGCTGAGAATTCAGTCGTTGCCCAATGTTGTGAACATGACAAGCTCTAAAACCTGGCACTAGATAGGTACTGTAAATATGAAAGAACAAATTTTATCTACCTGAGTTATTAGTATATATGCTTATGATAAAAGAGTTAGGTTTTTGACATTTTGTTTAGGAATTACTTACCTGTATCTGATTTGATGAGGAAAATCAGTAATTGCTGGACTTGTTTTTCTTGGAATTTTCAGCCCTGATGTTAAAGATATATATAAATGCTGAAACAGACTGATTGAATGGATAACTTTCACTTGATTATTATAGTTGTCGTCTAATGGGATATATTGCCCTCAATTTATTGCTTCTAGGTAGATATAACCAATGTTTGCTGATGTGCTTTGCTTATACATAACTATCAAGACTCGTCATATATCCGCACAATGGAAAGATGATGCTACCTGCTGGTTCCATTGCAATAACTCATTCATCAAATTATATGTTTTTTTTCCTCAAGATGTCTAAGCTATATATTTTGTTTCAATGAGCAGAAAATCAAACTGCCGGTTATTAAGTACACATGATGACTATAGCATGATGGTCAAACTTCCCAAGGAGCAAACTTCAGTGGTTACAATACTTAGAAACCCTATTGACCGTGTCTTTAGCACTTACGAATTTTCAGTGGAGGTAGCAGCTAGGTTTTTGATACACCGTGACTTAATATCTCTATCAAGAATGGCGAAACGTGCACGTATGAAGGCAGGTGGAGTAAGCACACTGGATATCTGGCCATGGAAATATTTGGTCCCTTGGATGAGAGAAGATCTATTTGCTCGAGTATGTTTTGCAACTAGTGTTGGAAACTTCCTTTATGGAATTTTTTCCTCTCTCATCTTTTCACGATAATTCTTTAGGTTTTGTTTGTGTATTTTTCTCTGCAAATGCTCAATCAAGTAAAGTTCATTTTGTTGTGGTTGAAGCAAAATCATGATATTAGGATTCCAACATCTTTATTCTGACCAGTTAGCAGTTGTATCAGACCTCAACCTCGTTATTTTTGTCAAACTAGTTGATTGAAGTCTTGTAAATGGTGCCTTCTTAAACTAATCTTACTCTATTATTTCTTGTCATGAAACACTTATTTTAGTGAATGCCTGTCCTTCAGGCAGCATGCCCTATCCATCATAGCTAGGATTAAATATTTGCAGGTATAATTAATTGCTTCGAGGTGTCATGGTCTTTAGAAATGGGATAACTGATAAGCATTCAGATCAGCTTTATTTTTTTCTAGCCACTTCTCTTTGTTAATTCTATTTCATATTTATATTCCCTGTCAAATCCTCTGAATATATATCCATTGACTAACCTGATTTTTTAAAAGAATTTTCTGTAAAGGGACATTAAAATTTGTCATTTGATTTATACTGTAGCTGTATCTTTTTTCCTTTTTAAGAAGTTCTCTTTCCATAAACATTGAAGTTTCTGGACAAAATTGGGAGTAAGTGCACTGAAGTATGATATTTTCTGGGTTCTCAATGTGTCTCGTCATGCTCATTGTAGTGTTTGGAAATCTTTAGAGAAATTTATTCGAAAGATTGCTATGAGGTCCTCCCCACTCGCTCCATCTATTATACAGTGGTTAATAGTAATTTCTGACCTAGGCGTCTGTCATGATTCTATTATCTGTTCAAGTCAGCGGTGAATCATATAATGTTTAATTTTGCTGGTGAAACAGTGTCTGGGATTACAAACATTTTCTTGCATCACAAATTTCTAAGATTTTGATTTGCTGTTTTCATCCTTCAATTCTGAATTAATGGCACCATCGTGATGCTAGTTTGTTATGGCTTGTCATTGAATATCATATTTTAACGTATTATTTTATATTTATATGGCAGAGGGACGCTAGAATTAGCAAAGGTCAATCTTATATCACAAGTAATGACTCATACGATATGGAAGAAATTTTGATGCCTCTACGTGATTATATTAATGATCCTATTGCTCGAGACATCATCCACAATGGGGCCACGTTCCAGGTATTGTAGTCTACTGCTCTTTAGGTCTTAGTGCTTGTTGGTAGATATTTTAAGTGCTTATAAGCAGCGAATGCTACAAGACATGGATTATAAGTAGATAGCAAGTTGTGAATCTTATGAAATGTGTGGATAAAAAGTATGTTTTATAAGCTCAAATTATAATTTAAGCTTTGCCAAACATGCTATTAATCTTTATGTGATCATTTCTTAATTATTCTTGAAGGTGGGATTTAGATATTGAAATTGAAGCAATGGCAATATTGTTATGCTGTAAATTTGGGAACACAATCTTAAGTATTTTGATCAGTCATGAAAATTGTGATATACTTGTGCATTATGTAATATACATGAAAATAGTTGGCATGGAGTGGAAGTTATAGCATATGGTCTTTGAGGATGTATGAAAAATATGTTATGCAATTTTACTTCGTATCAGCATAGAAGTAGTTAGTGCTTCATTGTCCAAGATTTAGTTGTAAATTTGGCCTCTGAGATATGGATGTGCTGGGATGCAAAGAGAATAGTGAGAGACAGTTACATAGATGATAATTGTTGACATGTGATTTGTGATATTTGATGTCTTTCTCAGACCTTGTGTCTCTAATCTAGACTTCAAAATTATTCACTTCACTGATTTATTTTCTGGTGCATAGATTGCAGGACTTACAAACAACTCTTATATAGCCGAATCACATGAAGTGCGCCATTGTGTACTAAAGTATCAGAGTCTTGGTCAATATGTGCTTGAAGTTGTGAAGGTAATGATAAAAGGTTTCCACACCACAATCATGCATTACATGGAATATTAATACTACCTTTCTGATTTATTTCCTTATTCTATGGTTTGAATCGTAGTAGATCATTGTAAATCTTGCAGAAGAGATTGGATAGTATGTTGTATGTCGGACTTACTGAGAATCATAGAGAGTCAGCCACTTTGTTCGCAAATTTAGTTGGTGCGCAGGTGGTAGATCAGTTGACAAAATCAAGCTCCAGTTCAGATTCTGCCATTGATAATGGCTCAGGTCAGCAATTGGAAGTAACTGGTCCAAATGACCTGTCAATAATGTCTTTGTTGCAACTAATAAAATCAAAGATGCGAGCTTGAAAGGGAATTTTGAGTCTTGGATGTTATATAACGTCAGGCTCCCACGTTACTAATTTCTTGTTTGCTTGACAATAATGTTTCTGAATATCTTCACTTCTATACATCATCAGACTTTTCAATGTGCAAGTTGCCAAAAAAAAATGGTTTACTTACCTTCACTCTAAGAACGTCATTTTTTATCTTAGAGCAGGTTGATGTCTGAATGGGCCCAATTTGAGAAGAATTGATTATCAGTTAATCAACTTCTGCCTAACTAAGCTGGATTTAATTTTCAGATCATTTTGTTTGATAAATGTTTTGATAGAAGTAATTGTCCTTTTATCAATGTGTTTGATAAATGATGAAATTTGAGCTGACCTACATGATAGTGATTTTTCTTAAATCATGTTCTACTTCTGCTAACAGAACAGAGATCCTTGCTTCCAAATTCCACATCCGATGCAAATAATCAAGTGAGAACTGACTGCAATTTTGCTTCTAATAATCTTTTGAGATTGAAATTCCGGTATTGTTATATATCATTTTGCCAAATTACAGGAAAACAACACTTACAGAAAGCTAAAGAAAGTATCAACAGCTAGTAAGGATGAAGCAGCAAATATTAATGTACACCCCCCTGCAACAGCTTGAATTTCCTCATGTTAATATTGGGATCTTCTCCCTTCTTTTCGTTTCTTTATTTTCATTTTAGCAGGCTAAGTTCTCCGTGCCACTGTAACAGATGGATGCTGGAAAACTTATGGAAGCATATGAGTCCTGCATTTCAAGCTTACGGAACTCCCAATCAGAGCGACGCGCAAAATCTTTGAAAAGAATTTCTCCTGCAAACTTTACGAAAGAGGTATGATAGCTTAAGTTTCAGGCTTTAAATTTGTTGACTGCTTAGTAACTGTCATTATGTTATGTATTCTCCCCATCCTTGCCATTGACATCATTAGCATAACAATTTTCAGGCTCGTCGTAAGGTACCGGAACTGCTTCTCCAGGAAATTACATCACTGAACAGTCTAGATATGCAACTGTATAGTTATGCTCAGGACATCTTTGCGAAGCAACAGGCACTTATGGTGCAGAATATTGTTCGTGCAGTAAGTTTCACATCTTATTGAAGTGGAATTGTGAACACATTTTTTTATTATTTTCCCGTATGCCTTTGGGGCTTTGGGTTGCTGCTATACTGCAAAAGAGAGAGATTGAGTGCAGTTACTAATACGTGGATAGTTTATCCTCAACATTTAAAGAGATTGAAATTAATTGGATGATTGGGTAAACTTTCGGGTAGATTACGCTTGCAAAGTTTAAAAAACAGTCGTGTTGGCTATTATTTTCTGAGAGCTATATTTCAAGTAGCTGGCGTTTCTTTTGAGTTAGTAGGGTAAGGATGAGAAAATTTCTTGTTTATAATTGAGGAGATTTTGTATCAGATATGACAAAGAAAACTGTCACCTCTACCTCCAACGTTTCTATATATCTCTCAAGCCTCACGACTTTACATAAGGAGCTTTAGATAATATAATTGCACTCATTGTACTAGTGTCATTTTACTCGAGTCTTTTCAGAGCAATACTATAAGGATGAAGGCTTAGTTTCCTTGTTTCAGAGTCAATAGTTGACTGCCAATGGTGTACTTATTTTTTATTCTTGATTCTAAACCAGGGTTTGGCTTACTAGCTTGTACGTTCTCATGACTTGTATTCTTATTCTACTTTTGTGAAATAATCCAATTCTTTGATGCACAAAGTGTTACCTAAAGAATGTCTTCAACAAAGAGAACTTGATCTCTCTCTTTTTTTCGAGAACTTTTTGTTTTATTGCCTTCACAGCAGATTGGTCAACCTCAGGCTCAAGTCAGAAAGTATCTGCTCTTCCCGTCTCTTTGGCCATAATACAGTTTAATGTACATGTACATTAATTTTATTCTTTGATTCTATGCATACTAATTACGAAGTGGACAGATACGTGGTTTCTCGATTGTCTGTCCTCTGCTTGCACTTCATGTCTGTCACCCGTAAATATGTACATGTGCATATATTCTATTGTTTATTCTTTTGATTCTATGCTTATTTTTAACAAAGTGGAGCGATACGTGGTTCCTCGATTATTTGTCATCTGTTTTCACTCCATGTTTGTCACCCGTGAATGTGGACATTTACTTCAACTTGCACATCCCCCATTCAGAATTTTGACTTCCAGAACCCCATTTTTTTCTCCCTGTATTAACTTCAAGTATTTTTTTCAGTTAAGTTTCTTTCTGAAAAGGAAAAAACTTCCATTTTCATGTTGATATTATTTTGGTTGTGTTAGCTTTAGTGTAAATGTTTTGCATCAAAATCCTTTACCTTCCTTACAAAGAAATGTAACGTTTATCTCTAGACTAATGTATTTAATGCTATTAACTACAGGAGAATCTACCAAGTACGCATGATGAACACGCATACAACAATTCATACAGCCTCCCCTCATGGAAAGTCATTTTCTTAGTCTTTGCCTCTCTCTTGGTGCTTTTCTTCGCGTTTCATTTTGTAAATGCAAGGAGGAGGACTTCGAAAGTTAAATTGTAATTTTAGTTCGAATACATGATGAGAATACGAACAACTGCAGAGAATGAAGCAAAAAGATGAAAAAACTTCAAAAGATGGTCAACTTTGTAGAGAGGTGCACTGATGCCGAAGTAAAGAAACTATGGCTCATCGATGCTGCACCCTTTGTCGGACTTCAAATGCACTGCATACTTGTTATTGCATGTGTTGGTATGTTGGCCAAACAGCGTTAATCCAGCATTAGACAGTAGAAAAAGTTCAAATCTTTTCTTTTCCTTGTAATCCCAGTTGTAATGTTTGACAGTCAATTGAATGTCCATGGGTGAGGCTAGACGTATGTATAATTGTTTTTACCTTTTAAATCGTATTTTTTTTCTTATGGAAATATAAATACAGCGAACCCTTTACTAAATTATTGAGATATTGGATCTATTCAATTACCAAAAATAACCAAAAAAATATTCGCCTCAAGTGTGAGATAAAGATTTGTCTTCTGAAAATTTCACTCATTACTGTCTAAGGGCAAACAATATTTGACGGGGTTTATGTTTTTGATGTTTCTTTTTGTAGAAGAGTTTTATTAGGGTCATATTGGACGAATTTTCTTTAGAAACTTGAGCACGTCACCTAATGACACTCTTTGGTTTTTAGAACATTGACATATAAGTGTTCCAACTTCAATAATAAACATATATATTATAAATAGACTAAATTTGTCCCGATTGAATTACTTAACTTAATTTTAATTAAAAATTTCACTATTTCGTCACATGTATCAAATGATGTAGAAAAATCAAATGCAAATAGTTGTCCCTTGAATGGATAAAATCCTAACATTTTTGCTTTCTGGGGGAAAAATTAAAATTGAAGGGACTAAAATTCTCGTGTTTGAAGGATTAATGTGTGATACATGTATGTACATATAATTTGGGAGGAAATATAAGATTTTGTATCTATTTTATTTTTCTATCTCCTAGCTAATTTTTAAAGTAAATGACAATTGAAACTTTTTAAAAAAAATTATTATAGACTTTTTACGAGCAAGAAAAATACAAGTAAACAACGCGAAATGAAATATATAAATATAACACAATTTATTAAAAAAATTGCTACATATATCTTGCTTGACACAATAGTTGATATTTGATGATGTGGCACACAGTTTAACTAGTGATTTTAACAATACTTAAAACATTCAATGATCTTGATTTCTACGCATCGTCAGATGTCAATCATTATGTAAAAATATGATTTACAAGTAATTTAATTAGTTTTAAAACTAATGGGATCAAGGCTTACTTAAAGGATTAGTTTATGTGTACATAAATGTACACAGAGATGTTCACATAATGTGAGTGGAGATTTATCCGTTTTCTTGATAATCATCATAAAATTCAAAGGGACAAATCCTGATCGTTCATCCCAATCACATCAAAAAAGCATTTGCCAAGATCATCAATAGGTGGACCCTACCTGTCATCAATCATTACAAGGTTACATTTGAACCAAATGGGCCCACCACCTACTCACTCTCCCTCAAAAAAAAAAATTAATAAAATAAACTCACAAGACCCAACCACTATCCCTCACCTTACCTTAGTTACCATGCACCTTACCACACGCAAAAAATGTCATTAAACAAGCCCTAAATTTACAGTCTTCTATGATTTTTCCCCCATTTCTAAGTTAAATGCATTGTACTTTCACTTTTAGCCAAAGTCCGATGAGTGCAGTCACATTCATTGATACAGAAAATAAGGCAAAACAAAAAAAATTCCCCACTGCCCCCTATCTTGTTACCCTATCTTTTTATCTGCTAAAAGCCCTTTTCTTTTCTCTCACTGCAGAAACTCCTCCATGCCCTAATGGCTTGAAAAGGGTGTAGGGTTTATGTTCTGGTAAGTACTAAAAGCACACTTCCGTTATAGTGCATTTTCTTACCCATTTCTTCATACCCTTTTTTTTGAGTTTTTTCTCTTTTTTACTGCAAAAGTTCACTCTTTGCCCCCCATTTTACATTCCCCTTTCTGCATGCATTTTCCTTCCAAAAATGGAGTTCAAAACTGTGTATTTTAACCATTTTTTCTTGGGGTACTTCTTTTTTTGGGCATACACAGTTTTTTTTATGTGGGTTTTTTATGATAATGTTTTTTTTTCCTTCTTCTTCTTTGCATTTTCTCAGCAACCGACAGAGCCGCTGGTTTTTTCTTCTTAGCTTTTTAGGGCTAACGTTTGAATTGAAAGTGAAAAGGAAATGAATAGAGGTGTCGTGTCGTATAATAAGAAAAATCAAAAAAGGAAAGGACCTTTTCCCTCATTTTCTATTAATAAAACCACGTGCATTTTATCTTACATTATTTCCTGGTTAAGAATTTACTATTTCCATTTTCCACCAAAAATTTGATGAGCTGGAGAAAAATATATTTTAGTTTTAGTACCCTTTTTCTAATTTATGTTTTTATTTGTCATTCTCTTGTGTTATAATGATTGGCTACTATTAATTTGACAACCACTTAATTTAGTAACTACTGAAGACTTAATTAGAATGTAAATATAGTATTATATAACAAGAGGGGAAGAAATCGTAAACAAACAGAGGATTCCTAGAATCTGATTCATAGGATTTCTATGTTTGGTTTAGTCTTTAAATGGTACCAAGATTTTCAAGAAAATTGGTAATTTTGTATCTTCTCTCGAAATTGTTCCCATGTACATAAAACTATATGATAATGTTACGAATGTTTTAGTACTAATCCAATCTATTAGATAAAATCAATTTATTTGTTTTCCTTATTACAATATACAGATATTTTCTCTTACCTTAACCAATAAAATCATCCTCCTTGTTATATTATTGATATGTATAAATATGACATGATTGTCAATTATCTCTGTCTTGGTCCTTGACATGGCTTCCTTTTGCTAGATTGTGTTACATTGTTTGTTTTTTGCAAATTCTCCAGAATATGAATATGGTTGAACCTAAAAGCTGTTGGGATGGGATTGTTAATGGGGCTGCGGCAGATGAAGAGTTTGAGAGCATACTCAGTCTTTTGGATTTTTCTATGGAGAGTTTGGAAGGAGATGGATTGGTTGGAGAATGGGATGTGAGTAAGTCACAATTCCTGGGGCCTATTCCAACTGACACATTGATGGAGTTGCCACCAAATCCACGTGGCAAAAGTGGCACTGTGTTACCACATCCCCTGCCTAAATCGGTTGCTCCAGTGAGTTTAACATGCCAACTTCTATGCTGTGTTTGACTGGTTGATGAGTTATCATTTTAATACTTCTGGATCTAGATTTTTCTTCTTTGAATACTATTCTCATCTTTTTTGTAGAATGAGCAATCGTGTAGGGCATAGAATCCACTATATCTTGATGAATTATCCAATATTTCTTCTTTAAATTTTATTATCCATTCATTAACAACATCTTGGAACCCAATACTATATCTCCTAAAAAG
>CAIGRQ010096123.1:0-15247 GCA_903798375.1 Fraxinus sp. D2006-0159 | reverse complement strand
TCATTTAAAATTTAGATATCCTCAACGACTGGTGAATTTTAATGTCAATGCAATGCGGCTCATTCAATTTTTTGTGTAGAGTTGTATTTGATACTCATCTTCAATTTTGTCTAATCAAATAAATAAATTTTGAGTCGTTCGCAAATCTGTTCACTCATATTCAATTTGGTACAATTTTATCATCCAATTTCGATTTGTTTACTAATATTAATTATTACCCAGCTAGTTTAACTCACATAATATTCTTATCTAAATAAGAGTAACTGTATATGTTCACATCATACAATAAAAATAACATCATCATCCATCTTGAAAAATACTTTTTAAAAAATTGTATAAACTAAGCCCATGTTTGGTACCATTATCCCAAAAAATTATTCATCTATATCTTATTTTCAATTACACAATCTTCCATAATATAATATGACACGTAAATCAAAAAAAATTCTTCCTTTTTCAATCACATATTTTTCAAAAAAAAAAAATCATTAATTATAATTTGAAATAATGTGGGCCAAATCCGCTTAGCATGTTAACTATCCATTGGTTTTAATGTCCATGTCGGCGTACCTAATGCAAAGTGACGATAGTAGACTAAGTGGCTAGATTTGTAAGTACACTGAACTTGGGTTCGTTGATCGTACCAAATTGAAGATGATTACAAAATGTACAACTTCGCTCAAAGTCGAGTGACCTACAATGCATGTAACACATCTTTATCCACTTATAAAACAGGGTGGTTGAATATTTATGATAAAGTAAATTAGCAACACCATTTTCTTTGTTGCACCTCTTTCTAATTGCACAAGTCTTCAATCTTTACTTAATGTTTCACTTATGATTTTATTGTCGAATTCTTATTTTCAATATTCGGGCATTATAAGCTTAAGCAAGCCCGGGCAAGGCTTATGCCCAAGGCTTATGCGTAAAAAAACGTTTTCTTATTTTAAAATTTTAATCATTTTAAAAATCATTTAATAATTAAAATAATATATATCAAACTAATGTATTTACTTAATAATTCTAACTATTAGTCAATTATACAATTTTCAAGTTTTCAAAATGTATAAATTAAAATATTTTTTAGAGTTTCAATTATCAACTAAATAAGTCCAACTTAAATGATTGAGTAATTAGCACATAACGTCCCAATTTTTCACTATTATTGTAGAAAACGTCTCTACCTTTTATTTTTTTGACATTTTCACCCTTTATTTCCACATTTCATTACCCAAAATGCCAGTCTTCCGTTTTCTCATTTAAAAATTGTCAAATGATAAATATACCATTCTCTTTAAATAATAATAAAAAAAACTATTTGCAACCGTAGTCCCAATCAAAAAAAAAGTGTGAATGAGCCTCTAATAAATTATTAAAAGGATAATTAACACATAATGTCCATACATTTCACTATTATTGCGGAAAATGTCCATACCTATCAATTCTCTTTGACATTTTCACCATTAATTATACATTTAATTGCACAAACCATCATGTATATTCATTTTCATCCAATTTCTCAATAAATAGTTGCGAAATGACGAATATACACTCTCATTTAAATAAAAAAAAGTTAAAAGAATTAATTACAATCACAATCCCAATTTTTTTAAAAAGTTCAAACGAGTCTTAAATAAATTATCAAAAAAAAATTATAAATTAAATTATTTTTTTTTTAAAAAGTGCAAATGAGTCGCAATTAAATCTAATTAAAAATTTTAAAAATGCAAATGAGTCTAAAACAAATTATTAAAAATTTAAAATAAAAAAAATAATTTTCACATCTCTTTATTGAGGAATTAGATGAAAATGGATGGAAATGACGGTTTGCGCAATTAAATGTGTAAATAAGAGTGAAAATGTCAAAAAATAAATAAAAATGAAATGTATGAATGTTTTCTACAATAATAGTGAAATGTAGGGACTTTATGTGCGAATTACCCTTTTAATAATTTATTAGGGGCTCATTTTTGCTTTTTTTAAAAAAAAAATTGGGACTACGATTGCAAATAGTTTTTTTTTTAATTATTTATTTAAAGAGAATGATATATTTATCATTTCACAATTTTTAAATGAGAAAATTGATGAAAATGACATTTTGCGCAATGAAAAATAGAAAAAGGGTAAAACTGTCAAAAAATGAAAAGAATGGACGTTTTCCACAATAATAGTGAAAAGTGAGGACGTTATGTACTAATTACCCTAATAGATTTATATGAACTTCGTACATATTTTTGGAGTTTACAACAAAACAATGAGTCCCAAGATCGTAATTACATAATGTAGATAACATCATAGCTGAAATCTTATTTAACTATTTAAATAAAATCATTTTTAACTTTTGTACAGATGAAGTCTTTTAAAAACTTGAAATTAAAATCAAATGAAAAGGTTTTTTTTTTAAACAAATAAATTAATAAGCTAAATTCAAAAAAAAAAAACTATTTAAAAAATTATTAAAGAGAGTTTAAGGAAGACGATAGAGATGAATGAAAAAAATCCAACCGTTTAGGAATTGGAGAAAAAAAAAGCATCTAAGTGGAAAACGAGACGTTTTGTCTAAACTTTGAGTTTAGGCGGTGCTTAGAGCCCTCAGACGAACTTTTTAGAACACTCTTAATTAGTACATATAGTTTTCTATGAAGGTTTTTGTACAAATATTTTATGACATTTTTGTATCTGTATTTTTACCATTTAATAATATGAGGGGCAATCTTTTACATCCTCCCAACGAACATTTTGGACAGAATTGAAAATACGAGGGACATATAAATCTTTTACATCCTTATAATGGATAATATTTGCTAATTAATGAGAAATTGAAGATAAGAATACAATGAAAAAAAGTTGAAACATAAAAGTGAGACAATAAACAAAAATTATGAATAATCACCCCTAGTTATACGATGCGACCATTAAAATGATCATTTGAATTTTGGTTGCTCCATGAATGATATATAAACACAAGCCGTGCTACGTGTACACGGGTGTTTGCACGCCCGTGTACATAGGCCCACTGCCCCCCTCACAATAGAGGGGGACATATTATTTTATTTGGGCGTGGATCCCTCCCCTCATGTGAGGGGAGTGTAAACCGACGGATAAACGGACGGGTACGTTTAGAAAAATCTTATAAACACAAGTCTTTCACGAAGTAACAAACTTTAGTTCAACATCTATATAATAGCCCGATCATAAGTAGCAGAACAATGATTTTTGCATAAATGTGTTCTCCTCTATTTGGTTTCTACCTTTTCAAGCCCCTTAAATTCTAACCTTCTATATTCATTGTGATGCAGATGGTCAGGATGATAATGCACCGTCAAATCTTTGCTGGCTTTTCGTTTACGAATGCTGATTCGGCCAGCTCAATGGCACGAACAAGCCCTGCAGCTTTTCTTTCACACTCTATTTGCTCCTCATGAGGATCACTGTCAGCCACAATTCCAGCTCCGGCTTGAATATGAGCAACCCGTTCTTGCCGTTTGTTGGCATCCTTGTACGAATATATTGTGTCATAACGAGGCCTTGTTGAGAATATCATTGTTCGGAGTGCCAATGCGATGTCCATATCTCCTGTAAATGAAATCCCTCCAAAGCCACCACTATAAGGTCCTCGTCTTGTAGGTTCAAACTGGTCAATCAACTGCATGGCCCTCACCTGTAAGAAGAAGAAATTTAACCTTATAAGGATTATTTTTTCTCCCTGAGACAGCAAAGGATAGACCATACATCTGACAGGTGAAAAGCTCGTAATCACAGAAGACTTGCATTTTTATCAAGTCACCTGAAAACGATAACAAATAAGGAAAGAGTAATAAATAAAGGAGTGACCTTTGGTGCTCCACTAACTGTTCCAACGGGCAACGCAGTCCGCAGTGCATCCCAGCAAGTTAGATGATCAAGCAACTCCCCGGTGATCTGCGAGTAAAGTTGCAGTGTCAATTATTAAAACTTGCTTCAGTAATAAAGACGGTCTACATCTAAAGATGAAATACTTTGTGTATTCTCACCGTAGAGCTGATATGCATCACATGGGAATATCGTTCAACAGTCATAAGCTTTTCCACGTTAACGGAACCAGATTTTGAGACCTACATCAAGAATCCATGCTTAAAGTGTAAGCTTTTTCATATGACAAATAAACTAATTATGGATATATTTCGGAAGACAGTCACTGTTACATTTAGCCTTTAAATAAATCAAACCAAGATTTACTCAACAAATGCATGGTTTGCCACCTTGATGGAAATATCATTAATACCAGTTATTTACTAATCAAATGCGTACATAACAAATTCAAAAACATCACATGTATGTCTAGAAACCAAGAAGAAGGTGCAGACACTTAACAATGGCAAGAAATTCATATAGAAATAATGAGTTTTACACTTAGAAGCACTGATACAACAGTTAAAATATTGGTGGAAATGGCTAACAGGGTTAACAAATTTCATGTAATATCAAGGAAAAATAATGGAACTTGATGCAGGAGGATCCGAGTCAGACGAGCCGAGTTGTCAAATAATTCGTTGATGGAGCTGAAGTACCAGCGGATCATTGTAAAAATGGCAAATAATCGACGATCTTTCCTAATTGAGGCCCTTTTTTTTTGACATGTTTTGGTATTTTGGCTATAACTTTGTCTACAGTTATCAGAATCATACTCATGACCCCAATTCGAAAAGCACTTTTTGACACGCACGTCGTGGCCACCCAGCTTTGCTGGGTATGCATTGGTTTCAAGGGCAAATTCAGCTATTTTCCCTTCCGAACCCCAATTTTAGTTTTTTTTTTCTTTTTTGGTAATATTTTGTTTACCTTTTTAGAAGAGATTATGAACCCGATTTGAACCAGATTTTTGGGATATTATTTCTTTTATTTCATATTTTCTTTTGGTATGATTATTGAGATTTTGCAATTTTTGGTAAAATTCCGATAATTACTATTTTCTAACTATTTAACCCGGCTTGTGGGTTATTTTCGTATTATTGAATGATTACTAAAGATTTTTCTTGTGTCTTGAAATTTTCTCTTGTTTCTTCACTGTTAATTGTCTGCTGAAACCAGCCTGCAAAATAATCGCTATTCTGCCCGACGTCAAAACTTTTATATCTTGTTTTCTTATCCCCTTTTTTTCCTTTCAACCATCAACAATGGGCCACTCAATATGTACACAAACCTACAGGGGTGCAGCCAGTTAAAAACATGGAAATACAAACCAGCCACCTGAAAGAAGAGAAGACAACATGGAACAGCCATTAGTTTCATTCTCTCTTATTTAAGAAACCAAGAATGTTTGTCAAGCAACGGCCGCCGAGATTTTCAGAAGTACAAATATAATTATGACTATAATCACTAACAAAGAAATGATTGTCATAACTTCATAGAAAATGACTTTGAAGAGGTGCTGATCTTATTTGAGGACAGTACAATACTGAAAATTTCATAGATATTAAGGATATAGCAATAAAAGGAAATTAGATAGAAACTATGGACAAAAAATTATGGCAGGGAACACACCGTGAATAGATGAAAACACTGTCAAAGTTTAGCATGTAATTTTTTTTTTCTCGTGATATTTTTCGCAGTAAAATAGACAAGCAGAAACCTTTCCAACATCATTTCGGCCCAAATCAACCAGCATAATGTGTTCCGCACATTGCTTTTCATCCTTTAGCAACATCATTTCTAACATCTCATCCTCAAGGGCTGTCTTCCCTCTTTTAATGGTTCCAGCCAAGGGTCGATTAACAATCTTTCTCTGTCAAGAAGAATGGCATAAAAAATTTATGTTGGTATTTGTCCTAAACATATAAGTATGGAAGTCACAGAAAAGACCTTGAAGAGAATCAAAGCATTGATGATATGTGGATTGTAAATGTAGAATGACCAGTTAAATTAGGAGAAATGGAAAAAGAATTTTACCTTGTTAAAACGCGTAAGAACTTCTGGGCTTGAAGCAACCAAAATACACCCTCTAGCCTGACATGAAGTAAGAATGCACAATGATGCAGGCTGTGTTAATTGATTAAACGAAGGATAGAAAAAATCAAAGAGAAAAAAAAACCTGCAAATAACACATGTATGGACTTGGATTCACAACTCTTAAAGCTCTGTAGATTTCAAACGGGTCCGCAAATGTTCTTCGTTCAAAGCGTTGACTTAGAACAATTTGGAAGATATCCCCTGCAAAGATGTGCTCCTTTGCCTGTACAACAGCATTCTTATATTCCTCGCTAGTCATGTTACTCTCTTTTAAAGAGAGTCCAAACTGTTGATGGTGCAGGTCGATGAAACCTGGAGATAACCTTGGACTAACATGACAGTAAAAATTACTGATTAGCAAGACGCAAGTGTAAATTACGTTTCAGACAATCATTTTCAAGATAAAGATATCACAAAGACATTTTTTTACTCACGGATCAATATCTTTTACTCTGGACACCAACATCTCCAAGCGTGTGATTCCATCGTTGTAAGCCTTTTCAGCAGAAGAGAATCTATCTAACCGGACCCAATGAATCAAATGTACTTTCTGAGCAGACAAGGGGAATTCCCAGGAGTCATTCACGAATAATCTCAATTAATGTTATAAGAATAATATAAACAGATAAGACAAAAGTATATTTATATCAAACACATTTGCATTTGCCAACTGCTTTGTCATAATAGCATTTTGTTGCAGGTGTTCTACTTTTGTCTGTAAAGAGTAAAAAGTTGATATATGATCTATACAGTCTAATTTTCAACAAGCTAATCGTACCTTCTCTACATGATCAAACACGATTACATCATCATAGAGTCCAAGATGAATGTCTGCAAGATTTCTATCATCCTTTGGTGCGCTTGTGAATGACAGCCTTTTGTTCTCTAGATAACGAACAGTATCGTATGAGAAAAAACCAACCCATCCACCTGTTCAAGATGATAAGGAAATTGTGACGATATCTTCCATTATGTATCTGTTCACATATTGATGAATGCAAGATGTAAGTGTGTCTAAAAGTTATGATATCTATTATTACTATGCCCACATATATCTGAACATAGAAGATAATGTTTATGATAGGATTAATCGATATCTGGTCTGTGCTAAGATATATATATAAACTCGTCTACAACAAATATTTCATTACGATAATACTCAAAGATAATTAATTAGATGATTCCCTTTCTTAATATTCCATGAGAATCTCAAGCATAATCATGTCAAACACCTCTCATTTTACATGGGAACAAGTATCGGATGATTGGATATGCATCCAGATATAATTCATAGAACCACTAGATGTAACTAATATGAATACCTTTGACTTCTTTTATTTAATATTTTTAAAATGGCAAGAGTTCAGTCTCCTTATTCGAAACAGGAACATAATGAACATATTTGACTTTTGAGTTGACGGCTAACGCAATGTATCGGCCATGTGCCCTGTCTAAGTGTCAGGTTTTAGATAGTGCATTTTGAAGAGTTGAAGTAAAATAGAAATTACGCAATGAATGTTACACATATAGCATAGAAGTATAGAACAAGTGTCGTGAAGTATGTGCTTTTTCTCAAAGAATAACGGGGGAGTCATTGACCTACCAAGAGTGTCAGTGCATTGGTATCTAACACATGTCTAGCATAGACTCGTTATATTAAATGAAGGGTTTGTGCTCCTTGGACAAAGTTTCTCTTATAGTTATTTACGCTTCTCAAACAAGTGTCGTGCAGTTTGTGAAATGCCATGTCTGAGTGTTGCTTTTTAGTTAGTGCAGTTTGAAGAGTTAAAAGTGAATTAGAAGCACGCGCTTAGCATAGAAGTATCCAACAAGTGTCGTGAAGTATGTGCTTTTTTCTCAAAGAATCACAGGGAAGTCGTAGAATATAAAAATACCTCTTTTTGCATCTTGTTCAATATATCTATACATAAATTCTCGATTTCAAATAAAAGCTGCTGAAATATTTATCATTAAACATTACAAAATGCATATTATTACAACTAATTCTTACCACAAAAAGCATCAGGAAGTTCTTCGATCAGTTGCGGTCTCCAATAATCTGAAATACTTCTTGGAATCGTCAATGGATCCTCTTCAACCCATTCAGTCATTTTTGCAGCTTCATGGTCTAATAGTGTAACCTTGTTCTCTTTCACTACTATTTCCATAGTCGGCTGCGCCCCTACCACACTGTATCGCCCCTATGAACCAAGACATAAGAATTTAGACAAATTCCTAGTATTCTTTATGTATGCACAGTGGCGGAGCTAGGATTATTGCTTGGGGGGAGCGAAAAAATATCATAGGGGCGAACTATACATGCACTATATGTGTTAAAAAATTTCAAAATTACATCATAGATAAAAAAAAAAATCCATATTTTGCGAGGGTGGTCGCTATCCCCCACCCTTTGGTTCCGCCACTATGCATGCATGTGCTCATACATCCCCAAGAGAATGAATAATTTTGAGCAAAATTAATATTCTTACAACGGTGGTTGTGCGGTAACCAGGCTTGACTGATTCAAAGAGGAAGCTCGGAGCCTCTCGATCATCTTCCTTAACCAAGCACCGATAAGCAAGCACCGGTGTCAACTGATCCGAGAATATGGTTTCGCACAGAGGAATTAAATTCCCATTTTCCGATGCTTCAACGAACCTCTTCTCATCCAAAACTAGATTTAAAAAACACATAAGCAAAGAAAAAAGTAAATTCAATTTTGTTTACCATCCAACAACGTAGATGAAAAAATAAATATAATTTTTAAAACTTAAGTATTTTCGTTGTTACTAACATTAAATCCAATCATCATCGAAACTCTTTTTTACCATATGTGATCCATATCCAATAACATATGAAAAAAACAAAAATAAATAATTTTTTTCCTTTTTTACAACCATCCAATAACATATGGAAAACTAGAAATAAATTTTAAACGATTTTTTATTAATAACAACTGATTCAATCATCCTTGAAACTCTTGTTTCCCATCCAATAACATATGAAAAAACAAAATTATTTTTTTCTTTTATACTCTTGAATGAACTGGAAAACAAAAATCAGAAAACTGCGATTCAGAATTTGAATTATTTTTTTCATTTTTATGTTTGTGCATTGTCTAACAAACAGAAAAGGCAAAGTTAATTCTGTAAATTGACTATATAACTTAGAAATGCATGTACATGCAACAGGCAAACTGCAGTAAAACACACACACACACCCAACCCCGCCCCCCGCCCCCAGTTTTCACACAAATTTAGAGAGAGAAAACCTGAAGACGCAGGCTGAATGGAGAAGAATGTACGGAACCCAAGCGAAACGGAAGAGTTACTACTTCTACTCGAAATGCCAGTGACCAGAGACAGCCGGTGGTTCGCCGGTGACAGAAGGTAGTTCACCGGTGACTGCCGGAGTGAAAAAGTTGGTACTTGCATTTTCCAAGCGTTACGTTCAATACACACTGTGTGTGAGTGTTCGAGAGAGCGAGAGATAGACAGGTGGAATCTGATTGTAAAGTGAGACAGTGCCTCGAATTACATTTTTATACAATTTTTATACCATGGACACAATGCCACGTGACACTTGACTTTTGAACATAGTCATCTCTTTAAACACTTACTTTTAAACATAATTATCCTTTTCATTCAGTTACATCTTGCTAATATTTATTATATTACTTTATCCCTCAATTACTTTCTAACAAAGTGGCATAACTTTTCTTTCCATAATAAATAGCCCTATAAAATTAAAATCTAAATTTTTATCAAAAGTTAAAGTCAATAATTAATTTTAATCATATATTTTATGGAATTCATAACTTTCCAATAACATATTTCATCAATTTTTATCAAAATTTGCTACAAATTTGATTTTAATTTCTTCCTTTGACATAGTTAGAGATGTCAATAGGCCGAGCCGAGCAGACTCGGTCTATACTCGGGGTAGCTCGGCTCGCTGCCCAACAAGCCTAACGGGTACTCGGCTTGTTGGCCTTGGACAAGCTCGGCTTGTGCCTGAGCTCGACCAAGGCGAGCCGCTTGGCTCGTCGGCTCGCCCAAAAAATATAAATATATTTTTAAGGTAAGATAAGCATTTTTAGAGGGGAAAAAAAAATTCTGGCGAACCATTGAGCCGACTCGTGGCTCGCCTGCTCAGCTCGTCTTTTTTACGAGCTCGAGCCGAGTCGGCGGCTCGTTTGCCACCTCTAGGCATAGTGTGAAATTGACTTAAAAATAAAATAAAATAAAAATATTTAATTGAGAATGGCTTTGTACATGGCATTCAACAACGTGTTCTTCTCCATACGTTGCCTAACCAGAGTTTTTATTGAAAAAATATCTATAAATAAATTATATTTCTTCTCGTCTCCACGAACATAGGTCTAGCATCGAACTACACGAGTGTTTTGAAGCTTTTGTTGTGTTTATAGTTTGTCTAACGTCTAAAAATGTTAATTACTTAAACATGACAAAAAGAATTTTCGATTTCAAAGAATCTTTATATCTTGGATTGTATATAAGAGTATCTCCAATTCATTTTATAGATTGCACGGGACAAAAAGGTCACTCCTTCTAGAAGAACCTAGACATCCTTTTGACGTCTACTTTTTTCTTGCCAAGACATATTTCTAGATACGATTTATTGAAAACTAACATTTGTAGACATTGTCTATTTTAATTAAGAGAACCTTTTTTGTGCTGAAGCCGGATTTATAACATCATTTTTTGGCAACATACGACCATTAACGATTCTTTCCTTCATCATATCTTCTCAAACGGTTATGATCAAGCGTGAAAGTAAGCTTTGCCCTATCAACGTCCCATATTATGACGTGTGGATGTCGCACCTCTTCTCTTTGCTACCAAGAGGCCATTCGAGGGAAGAATTATTCTACTTGTATCGAAAAGTTTGACAACTTTATTGGTAGACCCCACCCCCACCCCTAATAGGGGGCTGTCATGTGGCTTTTTGTCAAAAATATTTGTCAAGCTTTTCGATACATGTAGTATGATTGTTCGAGGGAAACTTTTCAATTTTTTTAGTCGTACTAGCCTATCACGTGTTAAGCTCAAACTTCTTTTTTGTCCATCTGATCAACTTGGAATTAATTTGAAAATAAAATAAAGTTGAAACTTTATCTATAATTTTATTTACAATCATGCTATTTGTATTTTTTTATTTTTTTTACAATCATGGTTGACAACTCACACTTGACAACATCACATTCATCCATTTCAAAAATTATTTTTAAATTAATGATCCAGATTGTGACCACATCGATGCTATCAACCATGATCATCATAAACAACAATTGTCATTAATTCTTTTAATTATTGTTTACCTAATCTGAATTCTTTAATGTTTCATTTAATGCAATATTAATGTAGAAATAAAAGACGAGATAGGGATAAGGAGGAATATCAACATGCCCGGCCCTGTGGTGAGGCAGATGAGACCCACGCATCAGGCCCAAAACTAGAGGGGCCTATCTTTGACCTTTTTTTTTTTTGCAATCAGGCCTAATACCGAATGAGCCTCATCTTTGGCCCAATTATAATTCTTTTTTTAATGGAAAAATGGAAAAGTGAAAAATCAATGTTCATTCTCTCATTCAATCCGACTCCAACCGCGATGCCGATGCCATCTCTTCTCCACCGATAACCAGTCAACCTCGTCGCCGTAACTCCTCAGTCCTCCTTCCCTTCCCTTCACTCTTTCAAAAACCATAAGTTTCACACATTTCACAACTTTTTTCAACCCTAACTGTGTGAGTCACGACTCCTCGTTACTCCGGCCAGTCGGCAGTCCACAGTTGAACTCTAAACAACAACCCACATCAAAAATTCAAGAAAATAAAACATTTTTTTCTTGTGGATTTTTCATCATGAGTACTGTCAGACAATCTGAAAATGATACCTATTTGTTTTTTCGTCACTTTTAGCTTATGATGATTAATTAATTTTTATTGATTGGGCTTGTATTTTCTTGGGAAATGATAGTCATTGATGATTTAACTTTTGAAGTATTGCTTAAAACTTGGTGAAAAAATTGGTTCTGCATTTAGATTTACTTCGATGGAGCCATAAAGGTCCCTTTTCAGCTATTTTTGAGTGGCTAATTCAACTGTTTTTGAATTTTCAATTTAAAATATTGTTTTTAGTGTCTGTTTTCCCCTCTAACTGCAGCCTTTAATTGGCTATTATATGATTTATTTCAATATTTTACTCCTTTTTGGACCCTCATGTTGATGACTTTGCTTTTGATTCATCATTCCTGAATATTTCTTTTCCTGCGTGATTTTGTTCCAATGAAATGTTAAATTTTTATTTCAGGCTTGTAAGATGTAACAGTGGAATTATCAAAGGTGTGAATTATGATTCCACAATTTTCGTCGAAATTCTACTTCTCAAGTAAGTGATGGCTTGCCCTAACTTATTATTGAATATATTGAAAATGTTTGAAATCTTTTCTACTTATATAATTGTGGTCCGGTTGGCTTATATGATTGGTTATTGTATATGATCAATTGCACGGGCGTACGTGGTAGCTATATTGAAAACTTTAATTGTGAGATGATTGAGATATTTTGTAATTGTCTTTTAGATTAATCGTTGGACATTAGATATAGATTCATACACCATGTCTCCTAAATATGAGCCTGGAGCTCTAAAGAGAAAAATGAAACGAAATGAAATTGCATTAACTCAAAGTCAAGCAGGGGATATTGATAAGTATTTTAAAAGCAAAAATGTAAATGCATTGAATGAGGACGAAGAAGTGATTAAACCTGCCTGTGTTAATGAAGTAAATAATGAGGAAGAAGAAGTGATGACATCTGCATGTATTAATGAAGTGAATGATAAGGAAGAAAAAGTTGTGAAACATGCCTGTGTGAATGAAGTAGATGATAAAGAAGAAGATGGTTGCTTATCTTTGATTTTGGATGATTCTGGGAATTGGAAAATCATTGATAAAAGAATGAGAGATTATTTAGTTGAAATGGGTCCAAAAAGAGTTGATGGCGTCTTGTTTTTCAAAGATTGTGCAAATAGACATTTCGATTCTTCACAATATAAGTGAGTACTACCAGATATTGGCATCAAAGTTGGCCAAATGGGTAATGATGGATTTAAATATTAGCATAATTTGCATCGGTCTATTAAAAGTCATGAAGGAAATGAGGAGCATTTACGTTGCATTACTATTTAGATTGAATTGGAAAATTGGGTTCATACAAAAACTACAATTGATAAAAACGTTCAATTGGTGATAGATGCAGAAAAAGGTCATTGGAGACGTCTGTTAACGAGGATAATCGCTATTGTGAAAAGACTCGCCAAANTGCATTACTATTTAGATTGAATTGGAAAATTGGGTTCATACAAAAACTACAATTGATAAAAACGTTCAATTGGTGATAGATGCAGAAAAAGGTCATTGGAGACGTCTGTTAACGAGGATAATCGCTATTGTGAAAAGACTCGCCAAAAACACCTTGCCATTTCGAGGAGATGATGAGAGGCTGCATGTTAAGAACAATGACCTATTTTTACAAATGGTGGAAATGGTTAGTGAGTTTGATCCAGTAATGTAAAAGCACATTTGGTGGGCTAAAGCACGCGAGATTCAGTGTACATATCTTGGCAAAACAATTCAGAATGAGGTGATACAGTTGTTGGCTAATGCGATGAGAAATTCAATTGTGAAGAAAGTTCAACATGCAAAATATTTCACAGTTATACTTGATTGTACTCCAGATGCAAGTCACGAAGAGCAAATGTCTTTAGTAGTACGATATGTTAATGATTCAACAAACTTACCTACAGTTGAAGAATATTGACTTGAATTTTTTAAGGTAGATGACACAACGGGACTTGAACTTGCAACCGAGCTTCAAAATGTTTTGATCAAACTTCATCTTGATATTGATGATATTGACAACAGATCTAACATGAGTGGGAAGCACAAATGTGTGCAAAGAAAAGTACTTGAAATGAATCTCCGAGCTTTCTATACTCATGTGGTGCTCATAGGTTGAATCTAGCATCATGTGATATGGTGAATTGTTGTTCTAAAGTTGTATTCTTCTTTGTAGTGATCCATCGCAACTACATGTTGTTTTCCTCTTCTACCAAGTGTGGACTTAAAAGTTTCTATTACATGTTCCAAACTCAGTGAAACCATTGTCACAAACACGTTGGAAAAGTCATGTCGAGAGTGTGAAACCTATAATGAAGCAAACTGCACGAATAAGAGATGCTTTACTTGATTTGACATGAAGTAATGAAGAGACTAAAGTAAAGAGTGAAGTCGAGTCGTTAGCAACATATGAGTTTCAGAATTTTGAGTTTTTGCTTGGCATGATAATCCGGTACAGGTTGTTGCACGCAATCAATATTGTGAGTAAATTTCTTCAAATCGAAAACATGGATATTGATCATCCTATTGACCTCTTGCAAGGACTTGTTTCATTTCTTAAAGATTATAGCGAAATTGGATTTGCTATTGTCATGGATGAAGCGACAAAAAATGCAAGCGAAATGAGAATAAAAGCTATATTTTGAGAAAAAAATCATAATTCGAAAAAAAAAAAAAACAATTCGATGAAAGTAGAAGTGATGAACTAAAACAATCAGTTGAAAAATCTTTTAGAGTTGAATACATTGTTTTTTATAATTGATCGAGTTCTATCTTCTCTAAGGACTTGATTTGAACAATTCAAAAATATGATGACTCATTTGGTTTTTTGTTTAATTTGAAAAGGTTAAGGAATGCAATTCATTTAGTTTTGTTAAACTCTTGTATGAATCTTGAGAAATAATCGGAGCATAATGGGCGTTCGATCATTAGTGGAGATGATTTATGTTCGGAGTTACAAGTCTTGAAGTGCTATATACCAGTGAAGCAGCGAGAGCAATTGAAGTGCTACAATATTTAAAGACATTGAATATTTGTTTCTCAAATTTTTATATCGCTTATAAAATCTTGTTAATCATACTGGTTACAGTTGCATCTGCAGAAAAAAAGGTTTCTTCAAATTGAAGTTGATCAAGATTACCTCCGATCAATTATGTCACAAGAAAGATAGAATGAATTTGCTATGTTATCAATAGATAAAGATATGGTTGGACAACTAAATTATTTAGATTTTATTAATGTTTTTGCCTCTAAAATAGTAAGGCGAATAATACTTAAGTGATTATTTGAACTCGTCGATTTTGTTACTTTATCATATAAACACTACAACAAAAATGGGCTT
>CAIGRQ010096120.1:0-15225 GCA_903798375.1 Fraxinus sp. D2006-0159 | reverse complement strand
ATACACTCAGAAGGAAGGATTGATTATAATGAGATTTTTTCACCGATTGTTAAGTACACTACTATTAGGGTTATACTTGCATTGGTTGCACATTTTGACTGGGAACTTGAATAATTTGATGTAAAAATTGCTTTTTTACATGATCAACTTGATGAGAAAATCTTTATGAAACACCCAAAAGATTTTAAAGACAAATTAAAACCTGATCATGGGTGCTTCTCGAAAGATCTTTATATGGCCTAAAACAATCACCTAGACAATAGAATAAAAGATTTGATTCTTTTGTACTATTCATAGGGTTTCATCGTAGTAAGTTTGATCATTTCATTTACTTCCAACATAATGATGCTAATAATGACTAGGTGTTCTTATTGCTATATGTGGATGATATGCTCTTAATTGGTTCATCACCTAAATGGATAAATAACATAAAAACAAGTTTGAATGATGAATTTAAGGCTAAAGGAATTTTAGGTATGGAAATTGAAAGAGATAGGTGTCTTTTTTTACAACAGTTCTTGTATGTTTCAAAAGTGTTAAAGAAATTTGGCATGCATGCTTGCAAACCTGTTACATTACCTTTAGTTAATCATTTTGTATTATCTAACGACCAAGCTCCATGTAATGAGAATGAGTTAGAATACATGNCAGTTCTTGTATGTTTCAAAAGTGTTAAAGAAATTTGGCATGCATGATTGCAAACCTGTTACATTACCTTTAAGCTAATTATTTTATATTATCTAAAGATCAGGCTCCATGTAATGAAAAAAGAGATAGAATACATGAGTATAATTTCATACTCCAATGTGACTGGTTCTGTTATGTATTTGATGGTTTGCATTGGACCTGATTTAGCTTTTACTGTTAGAACTCTCAATAGATACATGTCTAATCCTAGTCCTGAGTATTGGGAAGCCTCGAAATGGATGTTAAGGTACTTAAAGGGAACTTGTAATGTGGGTCTAAGATTTGGTGTCAATAATGAGGGTGTTAAATTGAAGAGTTTTGTAGATGCTGACTATGCTGGGGATAGAGATAATTGGAAATCCACTTCTTCTTATTTGTTTACTTTGTCTAACTCTTGTGTTGGTTGGAAATCACAGTTACATCACATAGTTGCACTATTTACGACGGAATCTAAATACATCACTACTATTGAAACTATTAAAGAAGCTTTATGTCTTATAGGCCTTCTACATGAACTTTGTGTTTTAAATATTTATGTGGTAGTATTTTCTGATAGTCAGTCATCAATACACCTATGCAAGAATCCTGTCTTTACGAACGTACCAAATATATTAAAGTTAGATTATATTTCATTAGAGATATTGTGTTACAAGAAGTTGTAACACTTGAGAAAATACACACAGTATTTTCCCTCAGACATGTGCACTAAGGTGCTACCGTTGGTGAAGTTTATAAGTTGCAAAAATCGTCTAAATATCGATGGAGGTAAATAATTTCTAATTTTATTAGTTCTCTCTTTCTGGATTATAATTAATGCATAATAATTTTCTTCAAAATTTATATGCTTAAAATATTTTCAATTAATTATTGGATTGGAATTTTGTACACGAGCACTTTAGATACAAGCTTTGGGTCAATTTACTCCAATAATGCCATGAAACAATGCAACTCAGATGCACCAGGAATAGAAACCTCTTTATTCTTTCCATGACTCTCATCGGTTTGATTGACCAAGCTAGCCTTTAAATTATTTCCTTGTTGACCCTCTAACTTTTCAATCGATTCACAAATAACACTTTTTACTAAGTCTTCCATGACATCTCGAATTTTGAAGCTAAGCTTGATTATGTGACTCTTGAAATGATTCAATAACCCCTGGTTTACTTGGACATCATCCCAATTTGCAAAATATCCCAAACTTTAAACACATCTTTCCAAAGTTTCCTCAATTTTTATTGCCTTTGTCCAAACAATTTCCTGCTTATTGGTATGTGCATTGCTCAAGCCTGTTAGTCCTCTATGCCAAACATCATTAGGCTAAATTTTATTATTTTGCTACCCAGAATATCGGAAAATTAGGAATCAAGCACTCTTTGATTACTTGATGCAGTGGAATTTGATAAACAAACCAGAATACAGTTCGATCACCTTTCAACCAAGTTCAATTTTTATTGAT
Source organism: Fraxinus sp. D2006-0159 (assembly GCA_903798375.1). Lineage (NCBI taxonomy): Eukaryota > Viridiplantae > Streptophyta > Magnoliopsida > Lamiales > Oleaceae > Fraxinus > Fraxinus sp. D2006-0159. Next base: position 13,082 of record CAIGRQ010096120.1, on the reverse strand, counting down.
AATCCTCCTTTCATTATCTAACCCCATTTAAATAAATACAAATTGGCGTCTTATTTTCCTCCTATCGCCGTGATATTCTTACCAAGAGTTCGAGGAAAGTGATTAATTGATACCAAAACTAAATAAATAAAACTAAGAATTCAAATCAGAACCCTCCAAATCTACCAGTTATCCAGCGTTCACATTGTTCAATTATGCTATGAAAATCCAGCCAATGATTCGCTTGAGCCATTCCATCATCATCCCATGTCGGATCATCAAAGACATTGCATCATGTTGGGTTTTGATACCCAATAAATCCTGGCAATGATGAAAATGAGATGTTAGGAATATTATTGACACCAAAGTAATGGCTCTACCTGGAAACAACTTGAGGTCACTAGAAGCAACTTAATTGAATTAATGTTGCTCATGGCCGAACACTCGCGAATAGCCCAAGTTAGTGACTGGAGGTGATATTGGTTTTGTAGCCCATTTATTGGTTAGGCATTTGGTTTTGTTAGGTTTTTAATGTAATTGGTAAATCTATAAACCAAAAGGTCTAGATTTAATCTATTGTAAAAGTCAAAGAATAAGTGGGAAATATTGTTAATTGAGTTGTATTAAGTCTAGGGTTAGACAATGGAAAGAAGAAAAAAATGGCACCACAATTTTGCTAAACAGTCATCATGACCTTGCTCTAACTGTAGAAACAGAAATATTGTCGTTAGCTAGTCGCTAGGATTCGCTCGAACGACGCACTATCGCTCGCATGTCGCCTAGCTTTCGTTCGAGCAACAGTGCCATCCGAAAATTTTTAATTCGAGTCTTTAGGACTTTTTATTTAGCCAATTCAATCCTAAACCTACAGTATAAATACCAACACAAACGATTTTTTAAAGGTTGAACATTAAGAAAACATATATTGCTTCTAATATTCTTCATCAAATTCATCCATAGTTTTCAACATTCATTGTTCGATTTGCTCTTAACTGTGAAAACATCAAACCCACTTAATCCAAATACCAAACTACTTACTTTCTAAACATCCGTCAGAGTTCTAAAGATTAAGGGAAGGTGACTGGAGTTCCAGTTGTTGTTGGAAAACGTGGAGTTCTTCGTTGATTCATAGTATATAGACAAATTCATAAAGTTGGGAGTTGATACAGGAGCACACAATCTAGGAGGGCTTTGAAAACTGTAGCTGGGAGTTGGCACATGAGCACACAATTCAGGAGGACTGTAGGAATTACAGTCAGGATGCCTGTGGGAATTGCAGCAAGGAGGTCAGAAATTACTAGTGGTAGTCATGTCTGGCAGGCTATACATTCATAATTCATTTACACTGGGTTGTTGACTAACAATGTGCCTGAGGTTTTTACCCAATTGGTGTTTCTCCATGATCATTCTAGTTGTTTATTTATTGTTTTCATATAACTGCAACAATCCAACTTAGAAAAATTGACTTGATTGATTAACCATCTAGAGATATTTAATAGTGACTTGCTGTTAGGTAATTATCAATTTTAAAATCCGCATAATCACCTATTCACCCTCATCTAGATGTAATTTGGGTTGAACCTTGTAATTTCAATTGGTATCAATGACACATTTTGATTCCTAACCCATAAATTAATCTAGATGAGTTAGTCTCTATCCGTGCCTCCATTTTTTTACGGAAGCAACTATACTTACTTGAAAGTTTGAATGAGAGCATTCCTTAAAGCATTGGATGAGTGTATTTGGATCAATGTACAAAACGATTGGAATGTACCTTCAGCCACTGTTGCTGATGTTGTTAGAAATAGTAAAAGGCTTCACAATTTATTTATGGCTGTGTCTGCAGAGAAGTTTAAGAGAATGTCAATGTGTGAAACTGCTAAAGAGATTTGTGATATCTTAGAGACCGCACATAAGGGTACCAAAGCTGTTAAGAACTCCAAACTGCAAATGTTAACCACTAGGCTAAAAGAAATTAGAATGAATGACGATAAATCATTGGATGAATTCTATGCGAAGCTTAATGTTCGAGTTTCAACCTAGGTGAGAAGATCCCCGAGTCTAAGATGGTTCGAAAAATCCTTAGATCCCTACCTAAAAGATTTAGACCCAAAATCACTACTATTGAAGATGTAAGGATTTAGATAAAGTTAAGATAGAGAAATTCGTAGGATCTCCCCAACTTATGAACTCGCCATTTCTCAAACAAATAAGGTTAAATCCATAGCCATGAACACCATTAGGGAATAAGAGAGTGAGTTTACAGACGCTTAGTCCCTTAGGGACGACGAAATAACTTATTTCGTGAAGAAATTCCAAAAGACGATGAAGAATATGAGAAAACCTCACGATAGGAAAAATGATGTCCCTAGTCAATTCTTGAAAGATAAGCGTGAGAAAAATAACCATAGGACTTCTAATAAGAAAATCTAGTCAGTTAGATTCCATGAGTGAGGAATGAATGTCCAAATTTGAAGAAGAATTTGAATAAAGGAAGGGTAAGACATTAGAAGTGACTTTGAGTGATGATAAATCAGATTCGAGTGCTTAGAGTGATACCTCTGGTGGTGAGGATGAACAAAATTTTATGGCTTTCACATCTAAAGCTAAGATTGAATCTAATAAGAAGAAGGAAACGGTGGAGAATGATAAACAAAGTGAGAATTCTAAGGATGAGACAAATATTCATGAATCTTATCGACAGCTGTTTGAGGACAGTCTTAAAATCAAGAAGGTCAATAAAGCGGTACTAAAAAAGGTTAATGGACTTGAAAGAGAAACTCTTAGGTGACCTTCAAGATTCTACCAAAAATTTAGGTAAGTTGAAACTTGTTAATTAGAATATAGAAACTAAAGTAAAATCATTAACAAATGATCTAGAAAAATCTAATACTTAACTTCATTCTTTCATGAGTGGTACTTAGAAACTTGATAATTTATTAAGGATGAACAAGCCTGCTGGAAATAGGCACGGTCTAGGTTACGTTCAAAATGGTAATACTACTACTAGTACTTCCAAAACCACTTTCATCCCAACCACTAATAAAATTAGGAATGTTTCTAATCCTGAAGCCAAGGCAAGAATGTTTTAGGATCGAGACCTACTAGGCAATGTAAGATCAATCATCATTTGAATCTACGACAACCTCCGAGTAGGTTTGAGCCTAGGTTTATTCCCACATGTCACCATTGTGGTACACTAGGACACACAAGACCGACGTGTCTTAAACTTGTGACTAGAGGTAAAAGTCAGGATATCTCAAGCAAGGATAATTTCCTCACCAATCAGGTTGGCCATTTAACTGAGATGATGACTTAGTTAACTAGAATCACCTCTACTTCTAAAAAGGTTTGGATTAAAAAGAATGACCAAAAAGGTCGTGAGATCGATCATGCTCTTAAAGGTAATAGCATATATGTACCTTTTAAAGGTTAAGAAGAATTGGCACTTAGGTGCATGCATGTGCAGTTCATTGAGTATATTTATTCTTGAATGCATCTCATTTGTTTTTGTTTTGTTTTAATTTTTTTCTTTAAAAAAATCAAAAGAAATATTGTGTTTTTGTGCTACTGGACATTTCATAATGTTCTTAAATACTGCATTTGTGACCAAGTATACATTTATCTAATTTGTACTGTTGTTTTCATTACCTGGTTAGGTTTAATGGGGAGTATTGAATATATGTTTCTTCATGTACCATCTGTACAACATACACTGTGATCTTGTGAGTGAATATAGACCGCATGTGTGAGATTTGTGATGGAGATTATTTGTTGGTAAGGTGACATTGAACGTGAATTGACCTTCATTTAGATGACTTAAACCCACATAGAATCGCCTCATCATAAAATAAAGAAAAATTGGTTCATCTTACACTCTTTTTGGAAACCTATTTGACTCGAGTAATTTAACTCGAGGTTTCTCATAACCTGGAGCCCTATGGTTTGACTTGGAGTCATCAGCCCAACACCTATTACATGAGTCATTTTAGTCATTTAATGGATAAAAGTATGCACATAAGATGTAATTATTGATTAAAATGATATGATAAAAATTTATATATGCTCAAATTGAGGGGGTCGAAAAAAAATATAAGTGTAAATGAATTTCATTTTAAGGTCATAATAATCTTATGGGTTTGACTTTCATTAGTAAGGGAACACACTTATTTAATAGTGATGTTCGCATGTCATTTCTCACAAATTTAAGGTTTGGGGTCATGTTCACGAAAAAAAATAATGGCACTTAACACACGTGGGTCATTTATACACTTTACTCCATTTGAACTTGATTTGGGTACGTGGAAAATTTTGTATTGATAATGTAACACTCGTGATCACTTGCATTTTTGAGTTTGTCAGTATGTCGGAAACTTGATTTAAAAAAAAGTGGCTACACCTTGCATTGCATCATCTGGGTAATTTTTTCTTGATTTTTGCATGGTTTGAGAGGGCAAGTGGCGTTTTTGTTCATTTTTGTTGATTTTGTTGATTAAGCTTTTGGTTTTGATAAAGATTATGCTATGAGTTGTTGATGGCTTGTGGTTGTGTTGGTTCTGGTGTTTTTCGGTTGAAATGGTGATAGAGTTCGTTGGTGTGTACACTTACGCCACATGCTTAATACAGTTGTTCGTTGTTATTTATGCTTATTGTCACTTGGTTGATACCCATTCACAAACTTGATCATGTTAGGGTTATTAGTTTATTTTGTTGATGTCGTTTATATTACATTTGATGTGACACCGCAAGGTGAAATCACGTCATCGCTGCATGCCGTCACGGCACACGTCACGTCATCGCGGCACAGCATCAAGGCATCACATTATGTCTTCAAGGCATTGAGTCACGATGTCAAGGCACCACATCACGATGTCAAGGAACTGTATCCCGGTGTCACAATACCATGTCATCTACGTCCATGCATTGCACAATTTCATATGTAGTTAGTTTTTTAGAGTTGGTTTGCATCGATTTGCATGCAATTGGTTGTCTATGTGATTTTGTTGGGTTAGCATCGTTTTAGTTTTCATTTCATTTGCATTATAGCATTTCATTCAGTCATGTCGTATGTTGCATTATTTAACATGAGTCTCCGATCTACTTCTCAGATGCCACTTCAGTGAGCACGAATGACTGCACAGACATTGAGTGCGTCCACATCCTTCAGTCGATCCCGATTCATAGCCGCCACTGCCTATGAGGTATTCAGGACCCAATTCTCGTTACGCCCAGTGCTAATGGGTCGGAGTCTGGCAATGGTCTGAAAAAGACAAATTCTTCCGGAAGGCAAACGGACCTTGTAGTGTTGTCCGTTTTCAGCTTTAACCAATACGGTGAAATTTGGATGATTTTGCCCTTCGACGTTCGCGTGCCGAGTGCCATTTTGCATTGTTGTCGTTAACGAAAGCTTTGGACCAGATAGTAGTAGCCAAAAAGTAGTGAATTCATATCTCTCCTAGTTTACGAACTTACAAATATGGTCCGATCGATATCGTATTCTTCACCTTTTATTATTGCAATTAAGATTATTGTGTAGTATAGCTATTTTTTTGCATTAGAAGTTAAAGTGTGGGGTAACGCTATGTTGGATTATCGTAAAAGGGTAATCATTACCTGTTACTAGACCTAGGAATTATTTGCTTTGAGTTCTTTGTGAATTTGTTGTCATTATTTTTTCAATGTTAGAATTGTACGTGACCTTAGAAAAGTTTATTTGACTATTCTATGTGAATTGTATTGCTACTTTCTTGTGGTCGTTGTTGGTTACATTTTATGTTTTGTGCATTTTTTGGTAAAATGACAATACATTTTGAGTTGTGTTTTTCTAAAAGAAAAAAGTTTAATTTTTTCCAATTTGGCAAAACGAATTTTTTTATAAAATTTTTGATGGCAAATGTATGTTTAAGGCAAGTGCGAAAATTAAGAGATATTTTAACTACGGTATTTTTGGACATTTTGAAAGAGATTGTCCTAGGAAGTATAATAGGAGGAAAGATGAGGAGTGAAGTGAGATGAATATTGTCACTAGGTCGAGTCATAACCCGTGTGAGGTTTATTGAGTGTAAACCTACTTATTGCATGTGCATCTGTGTGTAATCATTTTCTGCATGTATGATCGTTAAATTATGTTGCGTTGATATGCTACACTTTCAATGTGTTTATGTAACTGCATGAATTGATGCAATCTGGTTACTCAATATGTAATGTATTTTCAAGCATAGTGGGTTGAGATCTATGACGTACTCTTTTTACTATGTGAGTGGTGTGAGAGAGTGTCGTAGTGAGAAGAAAGAGAGGCATCCATTTTTTTACTTTATCTTTGTGAGCCTGTAGGGTTTGTGAGAGAATGTAAGGCAGCCACGTGGGGATTATCTTCTTTCTCCTCGTGAGCCTCTTTTGTGAGTGTAATGAAGTAATCAACTCTTTCTTATTTTCTCTTTATAAGTGCCACCTTCACCATTCCTTTTGTGGGATAAATCCTTTGTAGATTTTTTGAGCATTGGTGTTGGAGTAACTTTGTGGTGCATTAATTGATTTAAATTGAGCCCTAACCTTTGTTGTCACCAAAGTTGTGGATTTTGCTATAGTGGGTTTGGGATGCATTAGCAGTAGTGTATTGTGTGTTTTTTTGGTAATATGGTGTATAGATGTCTATGGGGTACATTATTGATTTGTATCAGGGATGTAGAATGTGTTATTCGGATTATGAGTGGAGAGGTGATTAAGTATTGGAATCATTTATTTGTGAAGACCATGATAACGTGAAGTGTGAGAGAGATATTTCTATCACTTCTATTAGGTGGAGACCCGTTATCCACTTAAGTTGGGAGAATTGAGGTTGAGATAGAGGATTTTTCCATGAACTTAGGATCTATGTGTTAGTGATCATTCTAGTGAGCATGTGGACGATTAGAGCAGATATGTCGAGGTGTGAGAAACACAGTATAGGATAGGATAAGTGTGGTGAGATCTTTTGTGGCATTTATGCATTTGTTGCATGTGTTTGACCATTTGATTGATTAATTTGGTGTTAGTCTATTGTTTTGTGTGAACATGTTTGAAAAAATGTGTGTTATCCTATGTTATATCTACATTGCATGAATGATATGCTCTCGATTGATTACTTTGATTATTTGCTTCTACTAGGATTTTCTTGACATTAACCCTGATGAGTACATAGAGCAAGTACGATATGTTTTTTCGGGTCCAAAACATGCGGTAAGGTCTGTGATACCAATTTTATTGCAGGTATAAAGTTTGTGTTTTGTTTGCTTACAAGTTGATTGTGTATTAAGGTGGAGATTTGTTGGATTTTGATATTCAATAAATTCGGGCGATGATGAAAAAGCGATCTCGGGAGTATTATTGACAACAAAGTGATGGCTCGACCCGAAAACAACTTAATTAAGTTAAAGTTAACTCGTGACCCAACACTCGTGGATGACCCAAGTTAGTGGTTGGAATTGATATTGGTTTTGTAGTCCATTTATTGGTGGCCCAATTAATCATTTGGTCCAAATTGGAGGTGACCTAATATTTATCATATATACCATCCTAGTCGTTTCCTTTGTATGTGTGTGATTTGAGAAGAGAGGGAAAAATGTCTTTCTTTGTGCTTGAAACAAAGTGGTTGCCTTGCTGATTCCTTCTTCATTTTTTAGCCTTCTTCCATTGGTTTTCCCTTGCCTCTGTGGCTGTATATCACCACCACCGTCATCCTTTGTGGGTGAAAAAACTTGTGACAACCGGAGTGTAGAAGTTGTGGATTGAGCCTTGGTTTTTGCTCATTTGGTTGATTTTTGAGCTTGAATCGAAGATTTCTCGAGGAATTTTAACACATCATCCTCCCCAGTTGGACATTATTTTCTCTGTCTATTCGGCTTATTGGTCTAACATAGGTCATAGCAACAAGCTTCACCACAAATTTGTCCAGATTTAAACTCGGAGCACTCATTGTAATTTTACCCAATCACCCACTGACCCACAACACCTCAAAGGGCTCTGCCTAATACAAATGGCATATCGTTGTTTGTCAACTAGTATCCCTTACAAGCCAAATGGTTCCACTTTGTTACCCAATTTGTCATCCTGTATTTCCGCAAATTTGTTGGCATGTAAAAATATATTCCCATTGAAAGCCAATATAGTAGGACTCTTCTCCTGCAAAATGCAGCCAGGATTTCGCGATCACATATTAACATTTTCTCTCATTTTATGGCCAACGTTTCCGTGTTCATCTTTCAAAGTATCTTGGTTGATTTGGGCTTTATCAAATCCTTAATGTTCAATTCCGTCGTAAGTGTTCACTTCCTTCTAAACTACCTCAAAAAATGTTGGTCTTCTAAACTGCCTCAAAAAGGTTCAATTCTCCATCACTGATGAGGAACCATCTGATGCAACTACCATAGAAGATTGAGATCCAAAGTTGAAAGAAGATATTCTAGCAAAGATCTTACCCTTTGTTAGTATAAGTGTATGATTTTCATAAGTTGTCACTGCCACAATCTCTTGTTCTATCCACTCCTCTGGTATATCTGTGACCTCAATGTTGAAATAGGTGGGACAAAATAGGCCTCACTAAAATCAACCTTATTAATCTTTCATGACTGAAAGGGATGAATAGATTATCGACGTCAACAAAGTCCCCCTCCTCCACTGACTCATTGACCAATAAGCCATTGCATCCCTTGGGCCATCTTGATAGAAGATCATCCGCATGTTGCATCAATGATTTCATTTGTTGATACAAATGTTCAATTTTTGTCAAGTGATTCAATAGGACCAACTATAGACATAGTTATGCGTTCATGTCATATAAGATTGCTTTCGGCATCGGGAATTCACAAACTTCAGGACGTAGCTAGGCTCTGATACCGACCTGATGTAATGGCATTTGTTGAAGAACAGACAAGAACATGCAATCTAGCCATGTTGGTTTCGAATGAATACTTCGACATGATCGACCTTCTAGCTTTTGTTCATTCCTCGTAATATCAGAAAAATAGGCATCAAATACTCGATGATCGCGCACAAATGCTGAGGATTTAATCTCGTTGATTTAATATCAAGTATTGGAAAAATCCAAGTATGTAATTCTTATTTAACCAACAACCTCCTCTTAACTTCAAGTAAAAGACTTATTTATACCACAATGCCTAAAGCTATAAATGGAAATTGAATTCAAAATTCAAGAAAGCAAAAATGGAAATATTATGGCTTCATTTTTGTTCGTCCCTCATTTTTTGCAATAGGAGAATGAATTCAAGAATAAAATATCTTGCATTGATTAATCCTCAGCGAACCCTCAATCATAATCATTTCCGGATGGTATCTTTATCACATAGTTGATCGTTTGGCTTTCTACAAGTGTACGGTATTGTGAACAAGTAATAAATTGACGAGTAGGATAGTGTTCTCAGGAATACTATGTATATAATCTAGAATCAATTAATTTCAACTTTAATTAAATTGAAAATTTTATTGAAGAATTTATGCTAAATTAACTATTCTATTAAGCAATTTATAAAGCTTTTGTAAATTTTGGTGTGATATTACTAAAATCTTGAATCCCCCTTATTAATCCCTGTCAATGCAAATCAATAACATTAAAATACGTGCACATTTTTGTTGATCAATGTTCCCAAGTTAATTATAAACATCTTTCAATGTTTATTAAATATATTCCCTCATGTGAACTTCCTATATTTTTATGAAAGATGTCAACAAGAGAGTTAAAAAAAACTAGAATATATGTAGAAATCATGCAAAGCGTAGCTATATATCTCTACCATCTATTGGACTTTACAATAATTGTTATAGAGAGTTGTTTCTCTCAAAAGCAATAAAATTCACATTCAATCGAATTAGTAATCAAGTAATTGAAAAGTCATTAAATCATATAGCAATCATCCAAGAATAAACACATATTAAACGTCAAATTATGGAACTTACATTAAAAAGGTCATAATAAAGGTTCATCAATGTCTTAGTAATTGAAAATTAGTCTTACACTACAAAATTACAAGAAATCACAATTAATTTGTATAACATCACTCAGATAGTGATTAAGAGAAAAGAAGACGATGAAACTTGAAATTTTGAATCTCTTCAATGATTTCTTGATCAATTCCAGTTGCGCCTTCCCTTTGTTGCCCAAAAAACTTAGCTTTGATCGTCAATAAATTGATTCTTGCAATTGCTTTGTGATTTGCTCAAAAAATTGATGATTTTTGGCCTATTCAATGTGATAAATTGATGAAATATTTATAAAGGTTGAGCTAGGTTAAAAATCGTGCAAAAATTGGTTTTCAAATAGAATTTGAAGCAAAATAGGAAAACTGGAGCAAAGGTCCCCGATTGAACCACGTGCAGGCTGGTGTATTCACCGCATGTGCGCAATTGTGCACTTTTTCTCTCCGGATGGTTTTCATAGTGGTGCGCGTGCCACTTAAGGTTTTGTGGGTTTTGCAGTTTGGTTCCCGAATTTGATTCTTCATTCGTTTTTAAGTCATTTTTTTCTTACAAATTTGATCCTTCAACTTTTAATTGCAACCAACTGATCTTGTAAACTTTTGATTCATCATTTTGTGGTCTGAATTAACTATGAAAAGTTACAATTTCACAATTTTTCGCCATTTTTCTCCAATTTCACTTCCAATCATCAAGTTTTCCTAATAAATAAAATATAAACTAAATTAGACTATAAATTTATCAAAAGAACAACGAATGTCAATATTTTGAAGTCATAACAAGTGTATGAAATATACTTATCAATAGTCATTCTTTTCATTATCGTATGTCGAGTATAGTGTCTCTCTAGCTCCTGATCAATTTTAAATTTGCTATTTGAAGAAGACTCTGTAAATTTATTCATACCCATTGTTCGGTAAGACTATAGTCATGGTATTCGTGAATGCATCCAAAAACGTCCCAGCATATTCCTTTGTGCTGAGATAGAAAGGTAGTGCTCGTCCTCTGACCTCACTCCCGACTCTGCCTTCAACCCGACGATAGGACAGTCCCTTTATTTACACCCCACTTTTCCACCACCAACTACATATTGCTTATATCATTTTCAATTGACGCCATAAATTCACCTTCCACATGTCGCTCAAGAAGACTCGAAACCAAAACCTCTTTATTCTAGGACTAACTCCCATTGGCTTGGTTGACCGAGCTAGCCTATGATTTATGTGCTTGTTGACCATCTGAATTTTTTAAAGATCCACCAATAATATTTTGAATTTATATGCTTCTTGAACCTTGGAAGAAATGCTATTATAGTGCAAAATGAAGCGAGACCCCCACCTACCTTTTAATGAACTTTCATTCAAGAATAAAGCTCCCACGGATGGAGTATCAGTTTGTACACGATCACCTCACTTGTTATACTTTGCTGTCTCCTATATTTCCACCGAAGGCCGACTCACGGACACTCTTAAAAAACCATTATCATCAACATAAGTTGTACAATTATCGACCATTATAAGCACCATCTTGCAGGTCATGTAAAGGATACCAAGCAATCAATGAGACCGATCCAAATTAGTTAGTGTTAGATTTTAATTGTACAGTTAGATTCAGTTAGTATTTTTTCCAATCATGTATCACACATATACATTGCAAAAGAAGAAATTACTGGAAGTGTGAATAACTATCATACAATCAAAACATTCTTCACTCAAGCAAAACTGTCTCAAAGTAGTGTAACTACTGAATATATAATTCCTAATCTTCATAATTGTGGCGTTAACAATATACGATCTATAATATAAATTTCGCACAAAATTCCCGATAAAAGGAGCTCATTAGAGAAACTTCATATTAACAGTACATCCTCAACCATGAATGGTCCGTGTTGAAAAATATGTGTGCAACTTATTAGAGTCTCACATTAAGTCGTGATATTTACACGATCCACTTATAAGGTGAGGGTAATCCTCCCCTAACAAGCCAATTTTGTTAGGTTGAGTTAGGCCCAATATGCTTTCTAATATGGTATTAGAGAAGGCCCAATTTTGTAATGTTGAGTGCACCCAATATCGATTTGTTCACAGTTGTTTGGCATGGTCCACGTTGTGCGTGAGTGAGTGTATTAGAGTCTCACATTGGCTGGTGATATTTACTCGATTCACTTAATAAGGTGAAAGCAATCCTCCCCTAATGAGCCGATTTTGTTAGGTTGAGTTAAGTCTAATATCCTTCCTAATACAACTGATGTGAATTCTTGATTTTTTTGGCTTCCTTAACTTGATGGATATTTTGGGTTGAGCTTCTGTGCAATATATGTGTTCGATGGAATCTTAATTCAATGGATGAAATGTTGAGAATTGTGTTTAAATTCAATAAAATTCACATGCATCTTCTATTTTAGTGCAGAGGCCTTCAACATGTTCCATGATTTAACCCGTTATGAAAGGTAAGGAGATGATGAAAAGCAGATAGAGAATTGGACATGGAATTGACATATAAAAGAAGGGCTACTCGACACCATAATTTGTATTATTAAAGCATTAGCCCCTGGTCTTTCCTTTTATTCAGTCGAATTTTTGTTCTCGCCCACGTCTGAACACACTAGTGAGCTGGCTCAAGATTCGGGGGGTTTCAAAAGAAAGAATATTGTTGTCGTCATATTATAATGTCCAATAATTCTCGTGTTTCAATGGAAGTAGCGCAATAAGAATCCAAATTATTAATGGACTCTCTTCATTGACTACTCAAGAGTGTTAACCGATGAAAATCCTACGTCGAATAAAGATAAAAATATTGATCAACTTATAAAGGATTGGATTACTCCTCTTAATAAGATTGACATTTTAAGATGGAACCTCAAATCTTAACATGATATTAGAACACGTTAAGCTCCAACGAGCAATTTGATCCGATTAAGACTCAATAAAATTTAGCAAGCGGATTTCAAGATTGGTCTACTCAAACGAGCCACCATCTTGTGGGGGCATGTTAATGGATAGAATCCTGCATCAAATAAAGTTGAAAACATTGACCAACTTATAAAAGATTGGATCATAGTTGTCAGACCCGACCCAGACACTGACTCGGACAATGCACCGGATCAGTAGGTCAGTGGTTGGACCGGCGGCCCG
>CAIGRQ010096078.1:0-18839 GCA_903798375.1 Fraxinus sp. D2006-0159 | reverse complement strand
TATGTTTTTCCTTTCGATTACTTGAATTGGTTGTTTGTATCAAATACATTATAAGATTTATAAATGTAAATATGCATTTTCCTATGATGAACAAAATATTAATAAAATGACTCTTCGAAATCAAATGGATGAAAACGATTAGCAAAATATTGATGAAGAATTTTTTTTTAAATGTAAATTTGCATTGTCTCAAGTCAAGTATGAATCATTCAAAAAATCAAGAACAAAGTATTTGATTTATATAGGGTTTGATTGTGCCCCCTAACCTAAATTGTCTGCGTCCGCCCCGATGAAGAGAAATTTTTTCTCCATGCATGGTGTGTTTAACAGATATTATATGCTTTTACTGCTATAGAAAAAATCATTAAAATGATCAATGCATTGTATTTTTCTTTTTCTAAAGATTTATTTATTACATATTTGATGCAGTTTATTCGCACCGTGTTGCTGTTTTTACTGCTATGAGGCTTGTGAGTGGTGTTCAAAATATTAATAAAATGACTCTTCCAAATCAAATGGATGAAAATGATTAGCAAAATATTAATGAAGATTTTTTTTAAATGTAAATTTGCATTGTCTCAAGTCAAGTACGAATCATTCAAAAAATCAAAAACAAAGTATTTGATTTGTATAGGGTTTGATTGTGCCCCCTAACCTAACTTGTCTGCGTCCGCCCCGACGAAGAGAAGTTTTTTCTCCATGCATGGTGTGTTTAACGATATTATATGCTTTTACTGCTATAGAAAAAATCATTAAAATGATCAATGCATTGTATTTTTCTTTTTCTAAAGATTTATTTATTACATATTTGATGCAGTTTATTCGCACCGTGTTGCTGTTTTTGCTGCTATGAGGCTTGTGAGTGGTGTCTGGATATTTGCTGCTGCAGCTGTGCTTGAATTCTTTATAGAGTGAAAAGATTATTTGTGTCATATTAATTTTTCTGTATTTTCAGAGATGGAATTCTGTGCAAGATTTTTTTGGATTAATTACTCGTTAATCCAAAGATGTAACATATTGTTGTGACCCTTTGCAATAGCTTCTGAATTTGTATAATGAATACTCATCAAATATGTATCATCATAGTTTTATCAATGTTTTAGCTGACCGGATGAATTGAGAAGGCATAGGGTTAAGATTCGTGAAAGGTTTAACTGGTGATGTGGGGTACTGACATAACTTTACTCAAAAGTTATAACTCATGTCATTAATGCAATCAACTGTCATTAATGAATTAAGTCCAAAGAAACGTCGAAGACTAGGTTTTGTTATATCAAATATAAAGATACTAACACCTTGATTTTTAGCAATGAATGATAAAAACTCAAAAATCATTTTGCACACTAAAAGGTATTTTGATTATCACTCATATAAACTATTTTGATCAAAAGTAAAATTGATTTTTAAAATTATGTTTGAACTTAGATTATATTTTTAAAATATCATTTGCCTTGAATATTAGTTAAAAACTCCTTCCAAAAGTCTATTTGTCAAACTATTCAAATCGGATAAAAAATAGTCAAAACGGATAAACAAACCGAACTGGCTGCAGCCAGCTGGACGTCTATCTAGAGGGGACGGATGTTCAAATTGATTGTCCGAAATCCTAGAGAGTTTGGCGAATGTCCTATGGGTCTATGTAGACGTCCAATTGATGCAACAATCGAATGTTTGACCATTATGATTTTAAATGCATAATAGCTATTTTGGTCGTCTGAATCCAATGGTGGACGTCCGGTTGGTTGTCGGTTCGATAGAGTGTTTTGCTTTTTGAGCTTTAAAAATAGCCTCATTCTTTTAACTCTTCAAACAATTTTTCAAGAGCATTAAATAAGATATGTTTTAAGAGATTTCTTCGAGCCTACATTGCACTCATTTCATTTATTTTTTCACGTAAAAAAAACGTTCATTGATTCAAATTTTTTTTCATCATCTTCATCAAAGTTTTTCATCTCTCTTTATGTACTTAACTTATTTCTATCATTCATAAAAGAGAAATATATTTTGAAGAAAAGTTTTGAACTTACATTACATTTATTTCTTCTACTTCTCTATATCAAGACTTTGATTAATTGAATCAAAATAGTAAAATCATAATATTTATCAACGTTTATTATCTCTCATCTATTACTTAATTTATTGTGAAAGATATATAACTATTATTCCTTCTACAGAGGACGTAGATCATTGCTTTAAATGAAACATTCACAATTATATCATTTACATTCTCTTATCTTTTACTTATCGTTTTCATATTTGTGCTTATTATTTGAATTTATTTGTTAAGTATTTACTTGCTTGAATTTAAATTAATCTTTCGAAATTTTTTGAAAAACCAATTCACCCCATCTTTGTTAGTTATTCTTGAACTATTACTATTAAGATTCGTTATATTAATTGTGTCAAATGCTTATCATTGATATCTCGAATTTTTGGTAAGAATAATAAAATGAGATTTATCGTGTCGAATGGGGACAGTTTGTCCACATAGATGATGAATGCAAGTGGTAAGGGAGCAATACTATTTTAGTTGTAGTTCCAAGTAATATCAACCTAGTAAGACTTATCTAATGATTTATGAAGAAACTTTATATTCATGATCTATGCTCCGAAATCGTATTGAAGTTCAAAGTCCCAGAATATGAATATACGCTCTGGTTGAAATACGTGAAGATGAAGACTTAAATTAGTAAATATCAATTCATAAGGAAACTGATCTTCGCGTTAGTCTTCTTGAAGTCAAGCTTCCAACTATCCACATGGCGAGAGATACAAGTTTTCAAGATCCTTCATTTGTCTCGAAGGAAGGTTAGGAAATTTACAACATCGTGAGATCGAAGAAATACAAAATGCCACAAGCGATAATGCACCCGAAACAATATTTTGTAATATTGGGGCCGCTCCGATACATGAGAAGTTGGATAGCCCATTACATGGTCCAGTGGCTGAAAACATTGTTGATGGTGACGAGCAAATGTCACCACATTCCACGGCTTCACATAGATATGAAGGGGTTAGAATTGTGGATACGTCCGAATACGAGTTGTTGAATGAGTTGAGTGGAGAATTGAACCATGAGTATTGGCGAGGAACCACAGACATGAATTTTCAAAATCAACTTTCTAACGTGCATCAAATTTCTCATAAACTCTATAATATTATTATTTTTTGTAATATGTTATTTCTTAAAAGTTTTATGTTTGGCAAACAATATTAACAAATAATTTTCAAATGAGATCGTTCTTCGTGCGAAGATACTTGACAATAAATTTTCTGCTTGTATAGAAAATTTCTTGCCAGAAATTGACTCACATCACATGGGAGTGGGCGCATGTGAATTAAATATTGTCAAAAAAATAGGGGCCACCTCCATGTGTGTATTCTGTAAGATTTCAGCGTTTTTTTTTTTTTTTACGTATAGACGTTCACACTTGACAAATAATCAATGTCCTTATTTTAAACTAATTTAACAACCTAGATTTATGTTATGAAAATCCTTTAAAATCTTAAATGGGCCCCCTCTTAATGCGCATTCTTCAGTAAATCTCTCCCTTCACCCACTCCTCTATGTCTCTCTGCACCAGAGTTGACAAAATTAACGACCCTGCCCCACCTCACGTTGCCCAAACCGAATGAAGATATATATATCAAAAGGAGGTTGCAAATTGCAATTGTCAAAAATAGTTACAACCGCTTTTCAAAAGTTGTTCAAATAGTAGACAAAAGATATCTCCAATATTTTTCAATCAAATTCAAATGGTTTCAAATTCGGAGCTTCAACTATAAATGAAGACGGAAAGAGAAAAAACTCTTCAAGTGTAATAGAGAGGGAGATACTACACTTCAAGAAATTTTTTAAATATCCTTGTAATTTTTAAGCTTTCTTTAAAAAATTTACAATTTTCAATTTCGAGTTTCAATCTTTTAATCTTCAAATATCAATTTTCATATTGTTATTTCAAAGAATTTATATCAATAAATTTATTGTTTCCATCAACTTCTACTTTTCTTATCCTTCTCCACTGATCTGGGCCTCCGTTGGTATCAGAGTCATAATAGAGTAATGCAAGAGAATAGTGTCAAACTATTGTATGCATAGTATCAAAGGTTTGGTTGGTGTAAGGCATGGATGTCTACTGAAATGTTAGTCAGTTGTGTTGTCGGAATAGGCATTTAGGTGGTCCCATTGTAAGCTTTACACTGCATCAATTTGCATGTAGCATTCCGTTTTCAATAGTAAGATTACTATTTTCTTATTATTTTTCAATTATGTTTTTTTTTTTATGTCAAATTGGTTTCGTAAAGAAAATTGTTCCAACAATAGTGGTGACAACATTTCAAATTATTTTCAAAATAATGATGAAAAATTAGATCAAAATCATGCATCTGCATCAAATGATTTTACTTCAAATGAATTTCGAATAGCTCAAATAGTCAAAACATTGGAGCAAAATATTCCTATAAACAAAATCAAGTTGTTTCTATTAATTTGTTTGCTAAGAAAGCTATACAAGCTCACAAGAAGAAATTTAAATATCTTCATGTTGGACTTGTTCGAATTGCAGTCAAACCTCTATTTAGATTTGGTCTAGACATTCATGTTCTTTTAACCCTATGAGACAAGAAACTCTTAAGGTTTGAACGCTCATTACATTCCATACTTGAGTCTAATATCGAGAATGATCCAGTATTTTCAAACTGCTATCCTAATTTTTCAATTAGCCTTCAAGATGTAGCTATTCTTAATACTCTAAATCTTCAAATTCAAACAAAGAATTTCAATGTTGATGAACATTCAAAAGCTTTTGCTTTAATATATCAAATATATTATATGCTTTTGAATATTCAGCTCAGTATTCGTGCTCTTCGGTCTTTTCCAAGAGATGAAAGTCTTTTGGTTGAAGTGAATCCACTTCATTTAAATGTTATGATTCTCAAGCATATTTCATAGAAACTCCAAGCTAGAGGACTAGATTGAGATTTTGAAAATGCTCAAAACCCAATTCCAGCCCCTGTACAAAGAGTTCTTGATCAAATTATTTCTTTTCCTGATGGAAATGTCAAAGTTATCTTTAATAAATCATCAACTTCAAATACTTTTCAAAGATCTTATTCATCTAGATCTGAATATAGATCTAAAAATAGTATTTTTCAATTTTCAAGATTTTCACCATATTCTTTAAAAGAAGTCGATTTCAATCACGACATCTCAAAAACTTATTATCAAACGGATAAAGAAGTTGAATCAGAACAACACGGTTCTCCAACTTTATGTGATATAGCAAGTCCTTTAGAGAGGCTTGATTAGTAATGTAATGTTATTTCTTCTACTATATTAACTGAAGAAATGAATTCATTACTAACAAAACTCCTGAAGTCAAAAGTTTTCAAAAAATATTTCAAACACGCTTTTCTCAAGAAGAAATTGAGTCTTACTGGAAGAATTTGAAGCCTTTCTAGAAGATATAAGTTTTTATGAGAGGGCGTATTTCAAATTTTATAATAAAAAAATCCCACTAAATCAAAAACTCTTCAAAATACAAATTCTTCAAAAAAGACTTGGAAAACACCGAAGGGTGATTTTTTCAAACTACTCATCGTTCTATGCAACAAATTGTAGTTTCTCAAGGAAATACTGAAATTCTTGCATCTCCTCTCAAAGATATCTAGCGAAAGATCAGATGATTCTGAAGTAGTAGCTAAAGATATAAAAAATATTCAAACACGGAGCAATTATACTAATGTTGTTCTTCAATTTATACGTTCTCAGTTAAATAGAATTGAATTAAATTCCGATTATGAGAAACCTAATCCAAAATCGACCTATAAAGGAAAAACTTCTGTCAATGTTTTATGTAAACCTCATCCTTCAAATATGATTTCTCAAATTGGAAAATTAGATAACGAGACTCAATTTTTAAAAGAACTTGTAATTCAATTATCTAACTAGCTTTTCCTTCAAAAAATATCAATACTATTGATGAGATTGAATCTCAATTTTTTGAAAATGAAGATAAAAAATTTCATATCAATAAATTAAAAGGTTCATATACAAAAGTTCCTCCATATTATCATCAAAATACTGTTCGTGATTTGCTTTTCGAAGATAAGACAAAATCTAAAAAATCTTTTACCGGTGACTCTATTACTGAATAGAATATTGATGGTTTAACAGAGTATCAAATTGTTCGACTCTTAGAAATCATGTCCATGTGTTGGAAAATATATAGATCAAAAAATGTTGATCCTTAAATTTCAACTTTAAAATTGATTATAAGATTTATAGGTCATCTCAAAAACTGGTAGGGAAATTATCTCAGCTTATAAGAAAAGCAAGAGATTATGAATTCCCAAAGTAATGAAACCGGAGAAAATGACAGTTTCTCTGTCCTTATTACAGTGTCATCAAATATTTTATCGGAGTACCTATTAATGTAATGAATCGACGGTCCAAAATTCTCATGAGTTTTCGATGTTCAAAACTTCAAGATTTTCGATGATATAAAAACATGTTCTTAGCACGTATCTTATTACGTGATCAATCTTATTGGGAAAAAAGTTTATATCTGGACTTCTAAAGCTCTTTGCAAAAAGAGTTAGATGTTCAATTAGAAGCCAATATCAAGAAAATATTTCATATGATGAACTTACATATGGAGAAACTATTCATTTTGTCAACAAAGATGGTATTGCACTTTGCAATGATTTAAAACTCAAAACCAAATTAAAATCAGAAAGATTTAAAATTCATAAGGAACTTGGATCATTCTGTGAACAACATCGCGTTGAGAAAATATTTCATCCTTCTTCAAAATAAAAAAGAAAAAGTTTTCCTTCTTACAAAAGAAGAAAAAAAGTCTCAAAAAGAAAAGAATTTTCAAAAACCCTCTTATTCAAAAAATTAATCTAAAAAGCGATTTTCTAATAAAAGTTATTCAAAAAATTCTAATCTTACTTGTTAGAAATGCTAGTATCTAGGACATTATTCCAATAAATTTTCTATGAAAAGCAAGATTAATAATCTTCAAATAGATGAAGATATTAAGTTTGATCTCCTCAATCTTATCAATTCTTCAAAGGAAGAAAATTCTTCTGATTCTGAATTATAAATAGTTTATCAATATCAAAAAGATTATGATGTTGAGACTGGTTCTAATTCATCTTCCTCCTCTTCAAATCATTCTAAAGAAATTTGTGTTTGTAAAACCATGAATGTTCTTACCAAATAAGAACTTATTGAAGAGATAGTTGAGAAAATCAAAAATCATCAACTAAAGAAAAAGTTTAAATCTATTATTCCTTCAAAACCTGAAGAATTTGATGATTCTCATGGTATTAAAAATATTATGAGTAGATTTAAAGTTGAATCTTCAAAATTTTCCAAATCATCTAGCTCTGATTTATGATTAGAAATCATGAATAAAATCTTAAATATCTATTCTTCAAAGTCAAATGAAAGATGTCAGAATGGAAGTTGTTCTCTTGAAAACCAAACAAGAAAATCAAACCATTTATGATTCTGATTCTTCTGAACAGGAAAAAGTTGCTTCTCAATCTTTAAAAATTCCTTAAACTGAAGAAGAAAAGGTTAATGTTATTAGTCGTATTCAACTTCAGAAATGGTATTGTCAAATGAATATAATTGTCCATAAAGATTTCAAATTTCATACTAGAGTCTTAATTGATTTTGGTGCAGATCAGAATTGTATTAAGGAGTGATTAATCCCTACAAATATTTTGAAAAAATCACAGAGTGTCTTTACGGTACTAGTGGAAAAAGACTAAATATTTTTATATAAACTTTCAAAAGCTCGTAATTGCAATTCAAATATTTATTTTAAAAATATTTTTTATTTTGCCAATGATTTAGACTAAGAAGTAATTCTTGGCACTCCTTTTATTGTTCAAATTTATCATTTTCAAGCTGATTCAAAATGATTAACTACAAATATTTGTGGTCAAGAAATTATTTTCAAATTTACAAATCCTCCTAACAAAGATGTTAATTTTTGAAAGAAGCTTCTATTCAAAAAATTATTAACAATATTAATTTCAAGAAAAAACATATTCAATTTTTAAGGAAGATATGAGATTGCAAAGAATCAGGAAGAGTTGAAAAATTCCTCTTTTCAAAAGCAAATCTCTCTTTTCCAAAAGCGTATCGAGGACGAGATATGCTTCACTATTCCAAATGCTTTTTGGAATAGGAAAAAGCATGTTGTGTCCCTACCATACAATAATGATTTTCGTGAATCAAATATTCCAACAAAATACCATCCTATTCAAATGAATAAAAAATTACTTGATTATTGTATCAAGGAAATTAATGATATACTGGATAAGAAGCTTATCCAAGTAAATCACTATGTAGTTGTTTGGCATTTTATGTCAACAATTCTGCTGAAATTGAACGATGAGTCCCTCGTTTAGTCATCAATTACAAACCTCCCAATCTCTTCAATGGATTATATATACATTATCTCAAAAGAAAAACCTATCCAATAGGTTATTCAAAGCTTTAATCTTCTCTAAATTTGATATGAATTTAGGTTTTTGGCAAATTCAAATTAAAGAAGATCTCTATAAGACTGCTTTCAATGTTTGTTTCGGACAATATGAATGAAATGTTATGTCATTCGATCTAAAAAATGCTCGTTCTGAATTTCAAAAAATTATAAGTGAGATTTTCAATCCTTATTCAAATTTTATTATTGTTTATATTGATAATGTTCTAATATTTTCTCAAAGTTTAGAACAACATCTTAAACATCGCAATGCCTTCATTCATGTCATCAAAAATAATGGTTTAGCAGTTTCTACTAAAGAAATTATTTTATGTCAAGCAAGTATTAGGTTCTGAGGATACAACATTCATCTAGGAACCATTACACCAATTTAAAGAAGTCTAGATTTCACAGATAAATTTTCTAATGAAATTTTTGACAAAAATAGTTTTCAAAGATTTTAGGTTGTGTTAATTGTGTAGGAGACTTTATCAAAGAGATAATGATCATTTGTGCACCTCTTTTTAAAAGATTACAAAAGAATCCGGTTCCATGGAGTCATGAGCATACAGTGGTTGTTCAAAGTAGGAACCATTATACCAATTCAAAGAAGTCTAGATTTCACAGATAAATTTCTTGATGAAGTTTTAGATAAAAATAGTTTTCAAAGATTTTTAGTTTGTGTTAATTGTGTAAGAGACTTTATCAAAGATATAAGGATCCTATGTGCACCCATTTTCAAAAGATTACAAAAGAATCTGGTCTCATGGAGTCATGAGCATACATTGGTTGTTCAAAGTGTCAAAAAAGCTATTAAAAGTATTCCATGTTTATCAATTTTAGACCATACTAGATCAAGTGTGGTTGAAACTGACAAACATTGGGCTTGGTGGTGTCCTCAAACAGATTCCAAATAGTCTAATGAAGAACAATTAGTTCGATTTCATTCTGGTGTTTGAACAGGCCCTCAAAAGAACTATTCAACTATCAAAAAAGAAATTTTATCAATTATTTTATGTATTTCAAAATTCCGATATGATTTAATAAACAAAAGGTTTATTTTAAAAATAGATTGTAAAGTATCAAAAGATATTTTACAAAAGGATGTAAAAAATCTTATTTCCAAACAAATCTTTGCCAGAAGGTAAGCAGTACTTTCGTGTTTCGATTTTGAGATTCTATATATATAAGGATCTTCAAACTTTCTTCTAGATTTTTTTACAATAGAATTCTTACAAAAGAGAGGAACTAGTGAGAAAGATTAGAGAGAGATTCAAATTGAGTGAAATATTCAAAGAAGAAAATATGGAATCATCTTCTTCAAAAAAGAAGGATAAGAAAAAGATTTCAATTTCTATTTGTTCAATTGATGATTACATCCAAAATTTATTCAAAGGTTCAAAATATGCTGAGCATAGCTCTTCTACTTTTAAAAAGACTACTTAACCTCAAAAACACAATCCTCTCAAACTCAGAAAAATATTTTTAAAGAAAACCCTTCAAGTTTTGTAAAAGCCCTCCAAATAGGATCTAAAAAATTACCAAATATCAATCCTCCTTCATCTTTTCAATATTTTACAAAACATATTTATATTCATTTTTTCGAAATGGAAACATCTTGGATTCATAGGTATTCATTTCTTGAGGAATGCCTTCAAAACATTTTTCCCACAAACTTTCAATTCATGCCAAAAAATATCAAAAAATCTAGAGTTTATAATGAAGACATCCTTATTAAATCTGGATCGACTGTAATAACTCATACTTAAAACCAACAAAAGAAAAATCATATTGATTTTTCTAAATTTTCAATTCGAAGGGTACCGTCATTTGAAAACTGGGGACATGATCCATGGAAAGAGATGTGTCTCTCAAAAGATAATTCATTCAAATCTCTTTTCAAATATTTTGATTACCAAGATGCCTGATTTAATGTATTTTACTTTAGACCAGTTATTCATTCTTGGTTTTTTTTTTTTTTTTTTTTTCAAAATTGTTCACCAAATTTTTCAAAATGGTTCGAATATTTTGTATTCGAAGAGAATATTTTACCTAGTCTCACTCTTCAAGGATTCGAACGCTTAAAAAAGAGGCTAAAACCTTTTTAAAGTCNTTTTTTTTTTTTTTTTTTTATCAAAATTGTTCACCAAATTTTTCAAAATGGTTCGAATATTTTGTATTCGAAGAGAATATTTTACCTAGTCTCACTCTTCAAGGATGCGAACGCTTAAAAAAGAGGCTAAAACCTTTTTAAAGTCTCAAGAAAATCTTTTATTTCAATTTGCTCATAATTTAAATGTCTCAGAGATATTCTATTGGGATTATCAAATTGTTCAAAAGTCAGGCTCTGGATATCATGTTATAAAGGTTATTCGAAGATCAAAAGTCAAATGGTGGTCAAAATTTCATGAAACTCATTGTTGCCCAAAAGCAGTAAATTCATGGATTCAAGAATAGAGGAATGCAGGCATCCCAAAATTATCAAAGATTGACAAAAGTGTCGATTTCGTCACAGGAAATCAAGATTATTGGCTATGTTTAGTCAATGCAAAACTCTAGAGGAACTGCAAGTTGTTTCAGAAAAAATTGACGTTCTTGGAGAATCTTCATAAAAAAGATCGGATTCAAAAGAAACTTCTTCTCAAGCAGACTTATGAGACTATGAACAAAGTAATGAAGACATGTGCTTTGGTCTAGAAAATACTGATGAATTAAATGAAGAACTCAAAAGAACAACCCTTCAAAATTACCACGTGGACCTAGTTATCTTGATGAATTGAAAGAATATAGGATTCAAAAATCAAAAGACTCTCTTTTCAAAATGTGTATGCCACCCAACAAACTATCATTGGTCCCCTTGCCAATTATAAAAAAATGAACAAAAAACTTTAGTAACTTTACTACAGTAAATATCAAAATCGGAAGAAGTAGAAAAGTGGTGATTGCAATTGTCAAAAGTAGGTGGTTCAAAATCAAGAAGAAGAAGAAGAAGAAGAAGAAGAAGAAGAAGAAGAAGAACTTGAAACAAATTTGAATTCAATTGAAGAATTTTGGAGATAACTTTTGAAAAACAATTGTATCTACTTTTGACAATTGTAACCTCCTTTTGATTTTGAACCACCTACTTTTGACAATTGCAACCACCACTTTTCCATTTATCCCGATTTTTTGATATTCAGGGGGTGTTTGATGAATATTATTTTGGAAGAATGTATTTTGGAATAGTAAATTGATGGAGAATGTGTGATTGCAAAAGAATGAAAAGTTATTGATGTGATGGAAAATATTATTTTATTGAAAAATGTGTGGTGAAAAATGAGTAGAAAAATTTAATAGGGCTCAAACAAGGGCTTACTTTAGTAAAGTTACCAAAGTTTTTTATTCATTTTTTATGATTGACAAGGGGAGCAATAATAGTTTATTGGGTTGCATACACATTTTGAAAAGGGAATCCTTTGATTTTTTAACCTAATATTCTCTCAATTCATCAAAATAACTGAGTCCATATAATAATTCTAAAGGTTTGTTCTTTTGAGTTTCTTCTTCAATTAATTCATTAATATTTTCTAGACCAAAACACGTCTTCATTACTTTGTTCATAGTCTGATGAGTCTGCTTGAAAAAAATATTCTTTTGAATATGATCTTTTTGATGAAGATTCTACAAAAGCAGCAATTCTTTCTGAAACAACTTGCAGTTCTTCTGGAGTTTTGCATTAACTAAACATAGCCAATAATCTTGATTTTTTTGAGAGAAAATCGACACTTTCGTCAAGTTCCTTATTTGATAATTTAGGGATGCCTGCATTCTTCCATTCTTGAATCCACAAATTTACTGGTTTTGGGTAGCAATTGGTTTCATGAAATTTTAACCACCATTTGACTTTTAATCTTCGAATAACCTTTTTAACATGATCTTCTGAGACTGACTTTTGAACTATTTGATAATCCTAATAGAATATCTGTGAGACATTAAAATTATGAGCAAATTGAAATAAAAGATCTTTTTGAGACTTTAAAAAGGTTTTAGCCTTTTTTTTTGAAGTGTTCGAACACTTGAAGAATAAAACCAGATAAAATATTCTCTTCAAATCCAAAATATTCGAACCATTTTGGAAGATTTGGAGAACGATTTTGATGAAAAAGTATAGACCAAGAATGAGTATATGATCTAAAGTAAAATACATTAAACACAAGCTCTTGGTAATCAAAATAATTGAAAAGAGATTCGAATGAATCGTCTTTTGAGAGACGCATTTTCTTCTTTTTCCATGGGTCATGTCCCTAGTTTTCAAATGACAGTACCATTTGAATTGAAATTTTAGAAAAATGAATATGATTTTTCTTTTTCTTTTTTTGAGTATGATAACGTTATTACATCCGATGCAAATTTAATTAGGATGGCTTCATAATAAACTCTAAATTTTTTTTATATTTTTTTGGCATGAATTGAAAGTTTGTGGGAAAAATGTTTTGAAGGCATTCTTCAAAAGATGAATACCTATGAATTCAAGATATTTCCATTTCGAAAACAGGAATATGAACAAGTTTTGTAAAATATTGAAAAGATGAAGGAGTATTGATATCTGGTAATTTTTCATATCCTATTTGGAGGGCTTTTCTAAAATTTGAAGGGTTTTCTTTGGAAATATTTTCTGAGTTTGAGATGAAGGCTTTTTTGTGGCTAAAGTAGTTTTTTGAGAAGTAGAAGAGCTATGCTCAACATATTTTAAACTTTTGAATGAATTTTGGATGTAATCATCAATTGAACAAACATGTATTGAATTTTTTTTCTTATCCTTCATCTTTGAAGAAGAGGATTCCATATTTTCTTCTTTGAATATTTCATTCAATTTGAATCTCTCTCTAATCTTTCTCACTATTTCCTCTCTTTTGTAAGAATTCTCTTGTGAGGAAGTCTGTAAGAAATTTGAAGATCTTTGTATATATAGAATTTCAAAATTGAAACATGAAAGTATTGCTTGCCTTCTGGCAAAGATTTGTTTGGAAACAAGATTTTTGACATCCTTTTGTAAAACATCTTTTGATGCTTTATAGTCTATTTTTAAAATAAACATTTTGTTTATTAAATTATCTTGTAATTTTGAAATACATAAAATAATTGATAAATTTCTTTTTTGATAATTGAATAGTTCTTTTGACGATCAGTCCAAACACCAGAATGAAATCAAACTAACTATACTTGATTACACTATTTTGGAATTTGTTTGAGGACACCACCAAAACCAATGTCTGACACATTAGTTTCAATCACAATTGATGCAGTAGGGTCTAAAATTGATAATCCTAGAATACTTTTAATATCTTTTTTGACATCTTGAAGGGCTACTGTATGCTCATGACTTCATGTGACAGGATTTTTGTAATTTTTTGAAAACTGATCCTTATCTCTTTGATAAAATCTCATATATAATTAACACAAGTTAAAATCTTTGAAAATTATTTTGGTCTAAAATTTCATCAGGAGATTTATATGTGAAATCTAGACTTCTTGGAATTAGTGTAATGATTCCTAGATGAATGTTATGTCCTAATAACCTAATATTTGTTTGACATAAAACAACTTTTTTTTAACAAAAACTGCTAAACCATTATTTTTGATTACATGAATGAAGGTATTAAGATATTTGAAATGTTTTTCTAAACTTTCAGAAAATATTAGAACATCATCAGCATAAACAACAATAAAATTTGAATAAGAATTGAAAATATCATTCATAATTTTTTTAAATTAAAAAAAAAGCATTTTCGAGACCGAATGACATAACACTCCATTTGTATTGTCCGAAAGGAACTTTGCAAGCAATCTTATAGCGATCTTTAATTTGATTTTGCCAAAAACCTGACTTCATACAAATTTAGAGAAGATTAAAGCTTTGAATAACCTATTTAACAGGTCTTTTTTTTTTTTTTTTAGTAATTGATATATAATCCATTAAAGAGCTTTAATGAGAGGTTTGTAATTGATGACTAAACAAGGGACTCCTCGTTCAATTTCAACAGAATTGTTGACATAAAAAGCCGAACAACTCCATTGTGATTTACTTGGATGGATAAGTTTCTTATCCAATAAACCATTGATGTCCTTGATACATTGATCAAGTAATTATTTATTCATTTGAATAGGACGGAATTTCGTAGGAATATTTGATTCATGAAAATCATTATTGAATGGTAGGGATACAACATGTTTTTTCCTATTCCAAAAAGCATTTAGAATAGTGGAGCATATCTTGTCCTTGATATGCTTTTGAAAAAAGAGAGATTTGCTTTTGAAGAGATGAATCTTCCAATCGTTCCTTGATTCTTTGCAATCTTTTCATTCCTTTAAAAATTGAATATACTTTTTCTTGAAATTAATATTGTTAATATTTTTTGACATAAAGTTTCTTTCAAATAATTAATATCTCTGTAAGAAGGAGAATTTGAAAACTTGAAAATAATTTTTTGACCAAAAATTTGTAGTTCATCCTTTTGATGAAAATGATAAATTTGAATAATAAAAGGAGTGCCAAGAATTACTTCTTGATCTAAATCTTTGACAAGATAAAATATATGGTCTAAATCTTTGACAAGATAAAATATATTTTTAAAACAAATATTTGAATTGCAAATATGAGTTTTTGAAAGTTTATATTGAATATTTAGCTTTTTTCTACTAGCATCGTAAAGACGCTCAATGATTTTTTTTTCAAAATATTTTGTAGGGATTAATCATTTCTTAATACATTCTTGATTTGCACTAGATTCAATTAAGATTCTAGTACTTTATGGACAATAATATTTGTTTGACAGTACTATTTCTAAAGTTGAATGCGGCTTATAACATTAACCTTTTCTTCTTCAGTTTGAGGAATATTTGAAGATTGAGTAGCAACTTCTTCTTGTTCAGGAGAATGAGAATCATAAATGGTTTTATTCTCTTGTTTGATTTTCAAGAGAACTACTTCCATTCTGACATCTTTCATTTGAATTTGAAGAATAGATATTTGAGATTCCATTTCATTGATTTCTAATCTTAAATTAGAACTAGATGATTTGGAAAATTTTGAAGATTCAACTTTAAATCTGCTCATAATATTTTTAATACTATGAGGATCATCAAATTCATCAGATTTTAAAGAATAAGATATTTGAACTTTTTCTTTTGTTGAGGATTTTCAATTTTCTCAACTATCTCTTGAATAAGTTCTTCTTCTTTAGTAAAAACATTTATCGTTTTACAATCACAAATTAATTAGATTGATTTGAAGAGGAGGAAGATGAATTAGAACTAGTCTCAACATCAGAATCTTCTTGATGTTGATAAACTATTTCTAATTCAAAATTGGAAGAATTGATAAGATCGAGGAGCTCAAACTTAATATCGTCATCTATTTGAAGATTATTAATCTTGGTTTTTTTAGGACATTTATTGGAGTAATGCCCCGTCTGCTTGCATTTCCAGCAAGTAACAATAAATTGTTTTGAAAACCTTTTCTTTGAAAATCATTTTTTAGAATAATTTTTTGAATGAGGGTTTTTGAAAATTCTTTTCTTTTTGAAATTTTTTTCTTCTTTTGTAAAAATGAAAACTTTTTCCTTTTAATTTTGAAAAATAAGGAATTATTTTCTCAAGGCCATATTATTCACAAATGATCCAAGTTCTTTACGACATTCAGATCTTTCTAATTTTAATTTGGCTTTGAGTTATCATTGCAAAGTGCAAGACTTTCTCTATTGACAAAATGAAAAATTTCTCCATATGGAGCATTTTCTAGATATTGACTTCTAATTGAACATTTAACTCTTTTTACAAAGAGTTTGGAAGTCCATATATAAATTTTTCTTTCTAAAAAGATTGATCACAATCTTTACGTAATAAGACATGTGTTAAGAACATGTCTTTATACCATCGAAAATCATAAAGTTTTGAATCAAAGATTTATGAGAATTTCAGACTGTCGATTCATTACATCAACAGGTACCCCGATAAAACGTTTGATGATAGTGTAGATAAGGATAGGGAAACTGTAATTTTCTCCAGTTTCATTATTTTGGGAATTCATAATCTCTTACTTTTCTTCTAAGATGAGATAATTTCCCCACTAGTGTTTGAAATGACCTGTAAATAATCAAATTTAAAGTTGAAGCTTTATGATCAACCTTTTTGATCTATATGCTTTCTAACACATAGACACGACTTTTAAGAGTTGAACAATTTGATACTCCGTTAAACCATCAATATTCCATTTAGTAACAGAGTCACCAGTAAAAGAAATTTGAAATTTTACCTTTTTTTTCGAAAAGCAAATCAGGAGTAGTATTTTGAGGATAATATGGAGGAATTTTTGTATATGAACCTTTTAATTTATTGATATGAAAATTTTCATTTTCATTTTCAATAAATTGAGATTCAATCTTGTCAATAGTATTTTATTTTTTAAATGATAAGCTAGTTTAGATAATTGAGTTACAAGTTCTTTTAAAATCTGAGTGAAAATTTTCATTTTCAATAAATTGAGATTCAATCTTGTCAATAGTATTTATATTTTTCAAATGATAAGTTAGTTTAGATAATTGAGTTACAAGTTCTTTTAAAATTTGAGTCTCATTATCTAATTTTCCAATTTGAGGAAACATATTTGATGGATGATATTTAAATAAAACATTGACATGAGTTTTTTCTTTATCGGTCGATTTTGAAATAGGTTTCTCATAATCGAAATTTAGCCTCCGTTTGATTCTCATTATTGTAGAATGAGAATGAAAAATATAACCGTATTGAGCCTCACACAAGATTTAGAAAATCAAAACTGATGGCTTGATATGATAGATGATGATCATATTTTTCATTTTTATGGATGAAAAATGAGAAACAAACATAGGCTTAATTCAATTATGTTTAACTGAGAACACATAGATTGAAGAACAACATTAGTATAATTGTTCTGTACTTGAATATTTTTATATCTTTAGCTACTACTTCATAATCATCTGATCTTTCGCTAGATATCTTTTTGAAAGAAGATGCATGAATTTTAGTATTTCCTTGAGAAACTACAATTTCTTACATTGGAGGATGAGTAGCTTGAAAAGTATCACCCTTAAGTGTTTTACAAATCTTTTTTTTTTTTTTGAAGAATTTGTATTTTGAAGAGTTTTTAATTTAGTAGGTTTTTTATTATAAACTTTGAAATATGCTCACTCATAAAAAATTTAAATATTCTGAAAGATTTAAAATTTGTCCTAGTAAGACTCAATTTCTTCTTATGATAAACATTTTTGAAATATTTTTCGAAAACTTTTGACTTAAGGAGTTTTGTCAATAATTAATTCATTTCTGATCTATTAATACTAGAAGAAATAATATTACATTGCTGATCAAGCCTATCTAAAGGAGGTGCCATATCAGATAAAGTTGGAGAACTAGATTGTTCTGATTTAATTTCTCTACCAGTTTGATAATGAGTTTTTGGAATGTTGTGATTGAAATCGGCATCTTTTAAAGAAGTTGAAAATCTTGAAGATGGAGAAGTACTATTTTTAGATCTATAATCATATCTAGGTGAATAAGATCTTCGAAAAGTATTTAAAGATGATGGTTTATCAAAGATAACTTCGACATTTTCATCAGGAAAAGAAATAATTTGATCATGAACTCTTCGTACAGGGGCTGGAGTTGGGTTTGAGAATTTTCAAAATCTCATTCTAGCCCTCTAGCATGAAGATTCCATGGAATATTCTTGAGAATCATAACATTTGAATGAAGTGGATTCAATTCAACCAAAAGACTCTCATCTCTTGGAGAAGATCGAAGAGCACGAATATTGAGTTGAGTATTCAATCAAAAGCTTAAAATATATTTAATATATTAAAGTAAAAGCTTTTGAACGATCATCAACATCAAGATTCTTTATTTGAATTTGAAAATTTAGAGCATTAAGACATCTTGAAGGCTTATTGAAAAACTAGGATAGCAGTTTGTAAATACTGGACCACTTTCGAGATTAGACTCGAGTATGAAAATTAATGAATGTTCAAATCTTAAAAAGTCTCTGTCGCTTAGAGTTAAAAGAACAGGAATGTCTAAACAGAGGTTTGACTACAATTTGAACAAGTCCAACATTAAGATATTTAAATTTCCTCGTGTGCTTGTATAGCTTCCTTAGAAAGCAAATTAATAGAAATAGTTTGATTTTTGATATGAATAGTTTGCTCAAATGTTTTCATAATATAAATTTGGAGTGAATTGCCGATTTGGTCACTGAACTTTCAGCCATGCTTTCAAGGGGTCACTGAACTTTCAAAATTACCTAAATCATCACTGAACTTT
>CAIGRQ010096067.1:0-10017 GCA_903798375.1 Fraxinus sp. D2006-0159 | reverse complement strand
ATTATCCATACCAATACTCCGCAAATACAATTTAACCGTTTTACTCCAATCTAAGTAATTGGATCTATTCAGTTTATGTTCCGTTATTTTTGACATCATAGGAATCACATCAGATACAACAACCGAAGTCTTATCCTCCATTTATCAAATATCAAGCAAATAACAAAGCAAAAAATCACAACAGAGTCGAAATATTTGAAGAACCCGAACCTGAGACAATGGCACCCTGAAGCTGAAAACGAGCAAAGGCGAGAAAGTTTAAATAATGAAGTTGAAGGCTTGAAGCATAAACCGTCAACCTAAAAACCCAGAGAACTGCAAGGGTAACCAAAACCTCAAACAATAGGCAGTCAATCAGCAAGCCAAGATCCAAATCACTGCCAGCCACACTGTGCCAAAGTTATCCCTGTTTCCCTACAATATGTAGATCTTTCGACAAACTGAGATCAAAAACTGCCGAATCAAAACAGTCAGGACAACAGACAACACACAGCGACGCACGACTGGAA
Source organism: Fraxinus sp. D2006-0159 (assembly GCA_903798375.1). Lineage (NCBI taxonomy): Eukaryota > Viridiplantae > Streptophyta > Magnoliopsida > Lamiales > Oleaceae > Fraxinus > Fraxinus sp. D2006-0159. The sequence continues at coordinate 9,508 of CAIGRQ010096067.1, read as the reverse complement.
CCCCCTAGGCATGCGACTGAAACCCTACTCCAGTGTAGGCGGCGTCGGAAAAGGGAGCTGAACGGCGACGGGTAACTAGCGGCAGTAAACCCTAGGCGCGCGATAGGAAAGCTGGGCTGGACGGAATGGTTTGGGTGTGAGAGAGACTCGCAACTGGACAGAATGGACGGCTGCGCAAGACAGAAACCCTAGTTGGGCTGGACGGCGGCATGCGAGGGCTGGGAACCCTAGGTTCGCGCGCGACAGAAACCCTAGGTTCGCGCGAGAGGGACCCGCGAGCAGTCTAGGCTGAGATGGAGCCGGAGAAGAACACGACCTAACCTTGCTGTAGGCTCTTTGATACCATGTAATAAAATGAAGGTATTCTTCTTGTATTATTCATGGGAAACTTGGGTGTATATATACAAATATCTAATACTGTATTAGGAATTTAGGATAGAAACTAGGGATAATCTTCATTTACTTTACAACTTTACTATCTTAGGAAATACTCTCTAACAAGTATAAATTTCTAGTTGGTTTTAAATAACATGTTCTACTTTTTAACAAACTGTCACTTAATTATTATTTAAATTTTTTTATGAGTTTTTTGGAAAAAATTGAAGTTTGAAAGACGTATTCACATACCCGTGTCTGAAATTTGGACTCATTTTAGCCATGTCTCCGTATCTTAAATTTTAGAAAATAAAAGTCCCGATACTTGAATACGTACACGTACTCGATTCCGAGCATAATAGACCGAGTTCTTCGATTTCTCTGGTTTTGATGTCGCCTTGGGGAGTTTAGGTCGCGATACTTGGTGGTTCTTTGATTGCGGTGTCTGGATCCATCTTCCTTGGTTGGGTTTGGTGGTTGGAGTTTCGTCTTCCTTTACCATATTTGTGGTTGTTTCCCTTCTCCGTTGGTGGTTGCCTTCTCAATTGGTAATCCTTCTCGTTGGTGATCGGTTTCATGATTAATCGGTATTGTTGTTCTTTTTATTTGGGATGCTTTTAGTTAGGTCTATTTGGTTGATTTGGTTTGTGGGCTCTCTAGAATAGTTGTTTTTGGTACAATTATTGTGGGCTCATTTTATTGGTGGGCTTTCTTTCTCACATCTATAATTTTTTGAATTTTTTTTATGGGCTTATTTTCAATTGTTAGTATGTCTACCAGGGCCTTTTATGATAAGTTCACTGGTAAGAATTATGTAGCATGGGCTTTTCAATTCCAAGTTTTCCTTAAAGGAAAAGAGCTTTAAGGTCATAATGATGGAACTTTTTCGGCTCCTAAGGAAGCTAAAGAGCTAAGTCAATGGGAGACAAAAGATGCTTGTATTATTTTTTGGATTTTGGGATCAATTGAACCTCACATGGTGAAAAACTCTCGATCTTTTAGCATGGGTAAGGAGATTTATAATTATTTGAGGCAAGTCTACAATCAAGATAATAATGAAGGAGATTTCAAGGTAACTTGAATATTCAAGATTATTATTCTGGGTTTCTTAACTTGTGGAGCTAGTATTCTTGTATTATTCATGTTAAGGTACCCCTAGAGGCTCTGATCACCCTTCAAGAGGTTCATGATGTCAGTAGGTGTGATCTGTTTTCGATGAAACTAGAATTTGAAGTTGCTTGGACTTGATTATTGAATAGAGATCCAGTTCATTCTTTAGATGTGTCTCTTGGTGAGTTGTTGCGTGAGGAACAAAGATTGGATACACAAGCTGGTATGGGTGCTATCTAGGAAACCTCCGAGGTGGTCAATATTGAATACGCTGCTCAGGGATAAAATCGAGGAAAGGGACAAATGCAGTGCTACAGTTGCAAGGAATTCAGACTTATCGCTCGCAATTTTAGTAAGAAATTCTACAATTATTGTAAACATAATGGGCATATTATCAAGGAATGTACTATTGGTCCTGAAAATCGAAAAGCCCAAGCTTTTCTAATTATTGTTCCGACACTTGCTTCAAGACCTAACATTGTTTGTCTTCCATCTCTAGACTCTTAACGCTAGTCAGCCTGCTCTTACCTCAGAAACGGTGCAACAAATGATCCTCTTAGCTTTTTCTGCTTTGGACTTCAAGGTCAAGATAATACCGTTTCTTCTCATTAGTTTGTTGATTCTGGTGCATTAAATCATACGACTGGTTCTTTAGATTCGTTGCATAACCTTCAAAAGTATACTAGTGCACAACACATTCAGATTGCTAATGGAAATAACCTTCCAATTACAGCAATTGGTGATATTGGTCCATCTTCCAGTCGTGTGTTTGTATCTCTTGGGTTGTCTACTAGTTTGATTTATATTAGTCGGTTGATGGATAATAACTGTAATGTGCATTTTTCTCGTGATGGTTGTATTGTTCAAGATCACGTGTCACGGAAGGTGATAATGAGAGGGCCTAAACTGGGAAGATAGTTTTCATTGTAATTTATAATTCCTAGTACTTTTATCTTTCGCATGTATTACTGTTGCAAACCAGATTGAGGTTTGGCATAAACGATTAAGTCATCCTAACTTACAAGTGGTTTCCTTGGTAATAAAGATCAATGTTCTACTCAAGGATTGCCTATTGATTGTACCACTTGTAAGTTAGGGAAAAGTGAAAACCTACCTTTTTTCTACTCATGGTGGTCATGCTGATGCTTGTTTTGTGATTAATCATAGTGACATTTGGGGTATTACACCTTTTATTTCACATGCTCAATTGCTCATTAATAAGTCCTTTTTGACGTTTATTGATGATTATAGTCATTTTACTTGGGTCTACTTTCTTCGCTCCAAAGTCGAGGTGTTTACTATTTTTTAGAACTTTGTGGCTTACATTGAGACACAATTTTCTACTTGTATTAAGGTTTCACAAATTGATAATGGTGGTGAATATGTCCCCTGACTTTCAAGCCTTTTTGCAACAAAAGGTATTATATCTTAGCGAATCTTGTCCCTGTACTCAATATAATGGGGTGGCAGAATGTAAAAACCGTCACTTGTTGGATGTGGTTCAGACCTTACCCTTGTAATCTTTAGTTTCGCCTAATTTTTAGGGGAAGCTGTCTACAACAGTCTATTTGATTAATCGTATGCCTTTTTTCAATTGAAATTTGACTTTTTATTATTGTCTTTATGGTTTGCATCCCAATTATCGTACACTTCACACATTTGGATGCGTTCGCTTTGTTCATTTACCTCCTAATAAACGTCACTCCAAGATATGAAACATTCTCCACGTGCCTGTTTTGACAAGTTTCGATCTACAATTCTTAGTTTCTCTTTTATCTAGAGTCAGTATGATTCTTTTCTATTTCTCTACTAGACTGCTAGTGGAATTGTATTGCTTCTGGTGTATGTAGATGATATCATTATTACAGGGATCGACTCTAAATTGATTTTCTAGCTTCGAGAGCGCCTTCGGGGTTTCTTTCATATGAAGTACTCAGGACATTTGCAATATGTTTTCGGTCTTAAGGTGCTCCCTACCTCGACGGGTACTTTGTTGTACACCCTTAAAGATGGTCGTTCTGTTGATACTCATTTGGAGGTTAATGTAAAGTATCAACGTGATGGAGATTTTCTCTCTAATCTCTCTTTGAATAGGCAGTTAGTGGGAGTCTGAACTATCTGACTATTAGTCGACGTGATATTTCCTTTGCTGTTTAACAAGTCAGTCAGTTTATGCAGGCTCCTCTACATCTTCACCTGGCAGCTGTCCTTAGCATTATTCACTATTTGCAGGATACTTCTAAATGTGGTATTTTCTTTCCTGTGGATTCTCCTATTCGTTCGTTTGGTAGCCTATAGTGATGCTGATTGTGCTGGTTTTTTCGATGCACAGCTTTCGATTACTGGTTGGTGTATATTTCTTGGTGACACCTTTGTTTCTTAAAAATAAGAAACAAGATCGTGTGTATAAATTATCCAATGAGTCTAAGTATCATACTATGTCATCCGCTTGTTCTGAGATTATTTGGCCTCGGAACCGTTGGCTGAGCCCACTCCATTCCACGTGGATAATACTAGTGTCATTCAGATTGCTGCTAATCCTGTGATTCATGTGTACACCAGGCATTTTGAGATAATTGTCATTCCATTTGGCCTATGATGGTCGTGTCATTACTCTCCCTCATATTTTCACCGTTGATAAGACGGTTGATGTTCTTACTGAAGCTCTCTCTCGACCCCGACATCACTTTCTTGTTGGTAAATTGATGCTTTTTTATGGACCAACATTAATTTGAAGGGAATATCAATGGAAGAAATTAACTATTTCCATAATTAGCGTACATATGTAATTACCTTTTAGTATATGGTGTAGTTATGCTTACAATAGATAGTCTAAAGCCCTAATTGTAATTGATAGAATCTAGCTGTGATTTAGGTTGTAATTTCTATATAATGAAAGGTATCCTCACGAATTGAGGCCTTTAGCTAAAATCTTATCACTTTCGAAAATAGAAAGGATAGACATCGTAATTGTTTGGATGTGATGTCATGTAATCCTTGGTGAAATTTGTTTTCTACTTGCATGAGATCTTCTTTAGTCATCCATTACCTATGGTAGGAATTTTGTATCTGTTATTTGAAACGCCTTAATATTTCTTCTTTAATTGATTTTGTCCTCAATCTTTTGTCACACAACTGATAAAATTTTTAGATCCATGAATTTCAAATACATTAATTTAAGATTAATGCTATTTATTACCACTGGTGTTAAACATCAGTATATCTATAAAATTAGTGCTAGGTAGCATTATTCTTAATTTAATCCTTTTCCAAAACCAAATCTGTGTTTGCAAATGAAATATTGGGTGTAAAATCATATTGAATACAAGGATAGATGATATCTAGATTAAGAATCCACTCTGTGTTAATGTCATTCATTTGAATAACCGGACTAATGTTGGGATTTGAAAACTCATCCATGTCTGATAACACAACTAACCGTTTAATAAACTCCCCAAAAAAAGCTTGCTAGAGATCTATTAAAGAATTGGCTTCATTCTAAAGTTGATTTGGACCTGGATTTATATCATAACCTTATGCACCATTGTAGTCTGTGGTACAAGCTGTAAATATCTCTTGTATATGTGATGGCCAATCATTGATCAACATGCACTACAGAAGCCAGTTGAGTTTCTGTGAGGTTTGTGGTTTTATAGGATACAAATTGATAGTATCTTCATATGTTCTATTCTTCAATTTCTATAATCTGAATGCTTTCATGTACTGTCGCTTGAACAATGCCTAGAACATCATCTGTTGTTTATTCCTATCCTACTCCAAATGTTCAAAAGGATGACAATCAACATTTTCATTACTACAGATGCACAATAAACCCTGGTGAAAATGAAGCATTGGTTCGATATGCATTGGACACATATAAGTTCCTCTCACTGGCATCACAGGTTAGACTGAAGTTTAGAGCCCTACATATATCATGAATAATTGATTTAGTTTTTGGATTAATTCTTTGCAAGCATTTGTTGGACCACACCAGTTCTTGTGATTTGTTTGACAATTAGAAAAATTGCTGGCAACTCGTAGATCGCCAAGTTGGCTGCATTTCATTCTTTCTGTGACTCCACCCTCAGTGAGTGAATTAGTGTAACTTGTGTGTTTGAGGTTAAATCACCAGTTGGTCCCTGAATAATATTTATGATTGGATATAATAGGAAAGTGAGCTGACGAACTGGACCAGCCTGGCACAGTACACAGGCCAGCCCTGACCTGTGTCCAAGCCGAACTGGAACTATAGTTGAATGGCCCGGACCTGGCCCGTTTGACACCAACTATTACTGGACCTCACTTATCTACAAATAAGAGGAAAAGGAGAAAAAGTACATGAAATAATCCCAAGTCAATTTACTTTATGAAACCTTAATGTATGGTGCTTCCCAAATTTTGGACATCAGCAGATTGATTTTCCAGAATTTTGTGTGTTTTATATTCCATTCTGCAAATCATAGATCTAATAAAAATTAAAAAAAAGTAATATGATTTTTAAGGGCTTTTCCCCATTGTCCACAACCATTGGTTGCCACTCCTATCCAGCAGAAGATGCTTGCTGTAGATTCAACTTCTATAATTCGTCATTTTTATGATGTTTGTTCTGTAATTCACTGCAGTTTCCAAGAGTAGGGGGACCTGGACTCGTTGGTTGTCATCAATTTTCTGATGAATATAAAGAGTAAGTTCTTTCATGGAACTAGAAATCAAGTCTTTAAAATTAAGACGCACTCTCTTTTATGTCAAATGATGCTCAGGAAAAAGTCAATCCAGTCAAGGGAATAGATAATCAAGATTGTTGCTATTCCAGGACAACCCATTGGTTTTTATTTTCCAGTGCCAATGTGTTATTTTTTGGGTGGTTGGTCAAAGTATTCGTCTTAAAGAAAAGGAAGTTTCACATGGATGAACATGATGGGGCTTCTAATCCACTTGAAGGCTTACTTATAAGAAAGATGTTTTGGATTAAGTTGCAATCCCTAATATGTAATCAAAACCCATAAAAAATGCAAAGCTAACACAAATTTATAGGGAGTAAAGAAGCTTAGTGGTGCAATATTTTTTATGTTCAACCACTTGATCTAAAAGCTTAAATGTAAGAGAGGGTGAAATGTATATCATTTATATTATCTCCAACATGCTCCCACACATGTAAGATGGGTTCCTTTTTTTCAAAAGCCTGAAATTTGAGTTCAAATGGATGACAGTGAGACTCGAATCTACCATACCTTAAAGGGTTAACCTTGTGAAGAGGATTAATCCAAACTCTTATGTGTTGGTTATAAATTTATGTCTTGTTTAGGCCAGATTGTAATCTGATTTTAATCCAAGTCAAAGTCAAACAATCAATATCAACCACATCTTTCATGGGTTCCACATCTTTTCAACCACACATTTCAAAAACTTCTATCACAATCCACTTATATTGTAATCTGATTTAATCCAAGTCAAAGTCAAACAATCAATATCAACCACATCTTTCATGGGTTCCACATCTTTTCAACCACACATTTCAAAAACTTCTATCACAATCCACTTAAAATCTGATTTTAATATACACCAAACACCCTCTCAATTTATAACCGATGTGGGATTCATCCCTTTACATTTTTATTTTCAAGCACCGCCTTTTATTCATTTCCATTTTTTCCTTTTTCTTTTGGAAAGGTTCGACGCTACAATTTTGTGCTGCTGTATTTTTAGCATTTTGTTCTCTTCTATCATTTTGCTTAATAATGCCGGTAATTATTTTCCTGCTTAATTCTTCAGGGAATGGTTAAGACATGGTGAGGAAGATCTTGTTCAGAGATTTGATCCTTCGTCTCCACTTGATACAATAGGCTTTTTTATAGCCAAGTTCAGGGTTGGTTCCAAAGATGTCTAACCTGTAATACAAAATTAACATGGCTTATAGGATTACGTATTTCCTCACTTTTTCCTGGTGGTTTCTTCCTGAGAGGGTCACGTGGACTCGAGGGGTTAATTTTTCCTGTAATTTTCATATTTATGTAAGAGCTAGAATGGAAGGATTTTACACTTGTGCTCTGCATGTTCTTCACTGAGCCTGGAATATGTTATGGAACTAGTTTGCTCTATTTTCCAAGATACATAATCAACTGGAATGTTGTACTCGACAATCATCATGATATTCATACATGATTTGACAATGCTGTGTTTTTTTTTTTTTTTTGGTTCCCGTGTTGTTTCTGTGCTTTATACGAGGAATTTGTTTCAAACTTGATATGTATCTAATTCGGGGAAGAAATATTAGATTGGAGGATTAGCATCAAGGAGGAGGTTATTAGTTATTCATAAGTATTAGCAGTTGATTGCTGTTTACTAGTCGACCCGCAGATAGTTTACTTCAAATGAGAATTGTGGATCTTTGGTTTTTTTTTTTGAGGTTTGACAGACCGGCCTTTTTGACGTCTGTAATTCGCGATGAAAAGCGCACAACCAATATCCATGTTGCAAGTAATGGGTATAGATAACTTTTGCCACATTCAAATTATGTTTTGTTTTGGAATGGGGCTATTTTTGTGACGTCTTTGGTATGCATGATGATATTTCAAAGATTTGGTAGAAAATCCAAATATAGTTGTAACACCATTCGGTCTTTGACAGCAATAGGAGCAACCCATTGAAAGTCTTGGTTACAAGAATCAGTGGAGACCACCAGATATTCCTGTTCTCTAGCTTAGCTATTTGGCATAACATTGGCATCGTCATTTGAGAAAATTACCTATGCATTTTCAAGTACAAACTTTAAGAAAAACTATCTAACCACCACAACACTACAAAGCAACCAAAAGAGGCATGTCGAGACCATGGTATGAGAGACTTACTTTTTCAATACAAAGCCTAGCATCTCCTAATATGATTCTCACCTTGATCCATTCTTTTTGCGAAGAGAGAGAAGTAGATCCTTCGTGCCTTCCCAAGTTACTGAGTATAAATTAATGTTATATGACCCTACATTATAATTTCTAGCACGAGAAACCTATTATAATACACGTTACGCCTCATTCAACGAGGCTACAAGCATGACCACGTGGCAGTCACTTAATGAGCGAACTCAAGCCCGTAATCCATGTCACTTTCTTACATGGCCAATTTGAGGCTCTTTGTTAGTCGAAGTATTGTATTCTACAAAACCCTCGTGCTGAGGGCGAACCCTCATTGACCAAGTGAGGTGATATGATGCGTTGCAGCCCTAATTTGAGGTAAATAGCCTCTAGCCATATGAGGCATATTCCCTAAAAGACTTTCCATAAAAGATCTTTTATGATTGATTGATGTGATATATCTGTAATAGTCACTCTACTATATCAAACTTGTCGGTCTACTCATATGCCAAGCCTAGGTCATTGGTTGACTAATTTTTAGAAACATTAAATATCCCTAAGCATAGTACTAATGGATGCCTATGACAAGACGTATCGACTGTTCAAATGATGTCACGTGTCTCTTCATTTAACAGTTATCATTTCTCCTCTTCCACTATAAAAATTCACATTTAGTCTCAGTTGAAGATAATGCAAATTTACACAGTTAAATTAACATTGCTCTCTCATTTTACCCTCTAAATTTGTTCTACCCTCGGTATCTGAACACTTTTGTAGCTTACGTCTTAAACATATCTCAAACCCAAGTACATTCATACAATTGACTGACTTGATCATTGGAGTGCACGCGGTAGCCTCTTTGACCTCTAGAGAAGGCTAGTATTGCTAATGATTTGTTCAAGTGTACATGCAATAGGCTACGTGGGCGTGAGCAAAGTCGAAATTTGTTGGTTACGTTACCTATGCAGACATTGAGGTCAACTGTAGCGACCAAGAACTTTTTAAATAATATAAAATTATTTCTCGAAAACGTGTCGTTAAAATTTTAAACCCTAATGTTAAATTAAAAACGCGTTCGTCTAGCCGTTGCGATTGAATTTGAATTATTTCAAATCAAATCATTTCCAAATAATTTTAAATTAATGATTTCTTATCATTTCGTTTTAAATTAAATG
>CAIGRQ010096045.1:0-17429 GCA_903798375.1 Fraxinus sp. D2006-0159 | reverse complement strand
GACTTTTGGACACCCCTAGGTTTGATGTCCGTGTGTATTAAAGATAGTGGGACCAAAGGTCCTACCTACTGCTATGGATAAGAAAGTTTAAAAGACATAATTTCTATATAAATTTCGAAAATATATATATTTGGATCAAGGATGAGCCCTTGATCACTAGAGGGAATTGTCTTTGCTGGGCCGTAAACTAGTGTTAGTTGGACTATATACAGTATTACACTTATATTTATTTATTTAAAAAAAAGGTGGGACAACCATGTCATGGTGCCAGGTCGATTGGTCTGGATAGGGCCATTCGAATCTGATTAACATTTATACATTTGGTGAGAAACTCAGCACGCAAATATGCACTAATTTCGGATGTAGATTGGAAATTTTGTGATAAACGAAGAGACAGACTAGAAGGGGATGTATGATTATTTTTCAAGTCATGCTCTAATATCGGATGAAAAATTGTATTAAAATTTAAAAATTCTGCAATTTCCCTCCAAGCATCTGATACAAAATATATGCTCCTTCATGCTCTAACTCCAGCCTCGCCATCAATCCGAAGAAAGACTTCGTAAGTGAACCTTAAATTAATTCTTTATCTAGAACTAGACACGACTACTGACAAAACGTGTCACGTGCAGATAATGAATTTGAGAAATACTTGTACAGAGGATCTGCACAGGTAGCATGACAGATGCATCTCCTGCACAGTGCACTTGCAAGGCTATTTGCACATATAACCAAATTCAATGAAATAAAAAGCCACTTAGTGATTACTACGTGCATGCATTCCTGAATCGGCATGTGGAACTCCATGCCAATGTTACCTAACTTCAATCTAATTGGCAACCGTGTAAGTTAAATTAAAGAATCATTATTTTTTTGGTTTATCTATCATATTTTAAAGGTGAAATTTTAGATAGTCGATCAGAAAGAGCCCAGTGTTGATTTTCTCTTTTCTAAGGATAAAATTTTAACTTTCCTAGAAAATTGCAGCGATGTCATCAAGAAATGTGAATATTAAGGATATTGTTGTGAAATCAACCATCGAAATTCGATGTTTGAAGTTATATGAAAAATAATGAAGTATTAGATCAAGCAAAAGAATAATAAAGACAAGAAATATTGTAGAGGAATTAAGAAATTTTTTTTTTTTTACTTAAGAATAAAGGAGAAGAGAGAAAATTATAATAGATCATATAATTCTAGTAATCTATTTTCTCACACTTTTAAAATTGTATAGAAGAATCTGATATTTATAGAAAATATGTAGGGGACGTCCAAACCCTCCTAATAAAGCTATTGATGAAGTATGATGCAAAAAATCGAGTCCAAAATGAAAGAGGGGAGAAAAACGCGGAAAATCAGAACATGCAAGGTGGTGCCTTGGGAAGCCCCGGCATCGGGTGTTTTGCCCCAAAAAAATTAAATTTTTTTCAAATTGTTTTCTTAATCCCAAACTCTTCTTCAAATCTAATTCCAACTCTCAATGAGCTTTCAAAATATAACTTCAACTTGATATAGAACTCCAATAACATTCTAAACTTGAATTCTCATTGACGTGTATTTCAATTAAAAAATTTCAATATTTCAAACAAAGAATTCGGGTCACATCCAAATTCTAACAATTTTCACCATGACATAAATTCTACTAAGGAATGAACTAGTTTTTTCAACAATAATAAAAAAATTAATTTTTTTAACAAAATACAATACTCCACCTCTTCCAATGAATCCAAACACTACTCTTTTAGAATTATCTCAAATTCTAAAAAATCATAATGATTTTATAATTTACCAAAATGGGCAGTAACACACCCCAATGTAGAATCAATATCAAATGCTTTAAAGCATGCTCAATAAAATCAACATCCACATACTCTTTTCCATAGGGTTCGTCCTTAACAATTGAATACAATGGCACTGTAGTTGATGGTGGCAAAGCGGCATTTTTCATATCTCCTGAACTCCACTGAGAAGTATTCTTCAAATCTGACAATTTACGAGCTCTTAAAGGTATTGTACCAAACTGAATGTCCACCACAGTACTGAACCTNTGATTTTATAATTTACCAAAATGGGTAGTAACACACCCCAATGTAGAATCAATATCAAATGCTTTAAAGCATGCTCAATAAAATCAACATCCACATACTCTTTTCCATAGGGTTCGTCCTTAACAATTGAATACAATGGCACTGTAGTTGATGGTGGCAAAGCGGCATTTTTCATATCTCCTGAACTCCACTGAGAAGTATTCTTCAAATCTGACAATTTACGAGCTCTTAAAGGTATTGTACCAAACTGAATGTCCACCACAGTACTGAACCTGTGCTGATTGACTCTTCTAGATTTTACACGACCCTGCAAGATGTATAATTGAGACATTTCTTGTCCATCCAATACAACTTGGACACCCTTACAAACCTTCAAAACCCCACCTCCACCAAAGAACTAATAACCCTTTGAATCAAGTATAGACAATGAGATGAGATTCTTTTTTAAATTTGGAACATGTTGAACTTGGCCAAGTGTTCTAATTTTCCTGTCCAATAGCTTCAATTTGACTGTATCAATTCCAGCAACCCGACAATGTGCGTTGTTTCCCATAACCACGACACCTCTGTGAATGGTTTCATATGTAGTAAACAAATCCTTATTAGGATACATATGAAACATATACGCTGAATCCAGAATCCAATCCTCATCTGGTTTAGACTCGATGTCAAAATAACCAAGAGATCTCTCTCACTTACAATGTTCTCTGCGAGGTCTGTTTCACTCGAAGTCTCTAACTGCTTCCCATATCGACTTACAGCTAACCTTTCTTTATTCTGCAATTTGTAGCAATCATTTTTCATGTGCCCCTAGTTCTTACAGTAGTTACAAATCTGATTACTGAACTTAGACTTCGATATGCCCCTTCCAAAACCACCATGAGCAATCAGACATTCTCCATCTCTGATCTCATAAACCAGATGCTTCATCTTCTCTTTTGAATACAAAACATCTTATACCCCTTCTATGGTGAGAGTATCATGGCTATACAAGGCCGTGTCTCTAAATGAAGAAAATGAAGCGGGCTACGAATACAATAGGATCATGACAAATCTTTTTCATTATACTCTACTTCCAAAGTTTCCAAATCAGCGACGATTTCTTTAAATACAGCAAGGTGATCTTCCAATGATCCTCCTTCTGTCATTCGATGAGAGTATAAACGCTGTTTGAGGTTAAACTTACTTGTCATACTTTTAGTCATACACAATTGCTCCAACTTCAACCATAAAGCAGCTACTGAAACCTCCTTCAAAATGTCATGAAGAGTGTTATTCGATAGATGAAGATGAATGTGAGAAACTATCTTCTTATCCTACCTTAATTTCTCATTCGCGGTCAAAGTTGCGAGTATCTAGTCAATTCCCAGCAATGCATCATCCAAATCTTGCAATCTGTGTACTGAATGCATCTTAACATGCCATAACAAAAATCTAGTGCTCTGATCCAAAAGCGAAATTTCATACTTCCTGAAAGTCATCACGAACAAAAAAACCTCGAACAAATCAAACCATGCGCTCTTGCGGAACTGCTGAACTTGACGCTCTGATACCACTTGTTATGAAACCAACCACCAAATGGAGAGGTTGAAATTATATGACAAATAATGAAGTATTAGATCAAATAAAAGAATAATAAAGACAAGAAATATGAAAAAGGAATTAAAAAATTTTATTGACTCGAGAATAATAGAGAAGAGAGAAAATCACAATGGATCCTATAATTCTAATAATTTATTCTCACACTTAAAATTGTATAGAATAGTTTAATATTTATAGGGAATATATAGGGGGACGTCCAAACCCTCACAGTAGAGTTCTTGATGAAGTAGGATGCCAACAAATTGAGTCCAAAACGAAAAATGAGAGAAAAACGCGAAAAATTGGAACATACAAGGTGACGCCTCGGGGTGCCCCAGCACCGGGTGTTTTGCCCGAAAATTACTTTCTCTATCCCAAACTTTCTTCAAACACAATATCAAATTTCCAACTCCCAATGTACTTCCAAAATAGAATTTCAACTTGACATATGACTCTAATAACATTCCAAACTTGAATTCTCCTTGATGTGCACTTCAATTAAAATTCTTCAATCTTTCAAACAAATAATTCGGGTCACACCCAAATTTCAACAGATACCAATAACTTCAACGAAGTATTCTATTAATCACATTAAAACTTCTTGTAATCCTTGGTTCCTAGCTGGTGAGGTAATGTAACAATAATATTAACAGTTTTCTTTTTCTTTTTTCAATAAATATTTAACTTTCATAGTTCTCCAATTAACAATAAATACTTTCCCTGATTGATGGACTTCAAAATGCACGTGACACTTATTTTTCTTCCTTATAAGTAATCTTTATTCCAATTTAATACTTGATACTAAATTATTAATCATAATATTCATCATAAACAATTATACTAATTATTTTAAGATAAAAAATTTGGTTGACAAAAAATACTTTTGTAGATTGATTCTATAAATGGATAATTAATTTGATTGACCAATTTAAATGGCATTGTTATGTGATCGGCACAAAATTAGATGTTCAAATTCCAAGAAACTGATCCTTATACCACGCTATTGGCCAAAAATCTTGATGCAGATTGTGATTAAATTATTACAAATATTTACGCCGCTTGACTAAATGTGGCGGGCCCATAATTTAATTAGAACTATATAGAGATTCACGTCATCTTTCACACAATATTACGTGATATTTTATCATTGAAGTATCTGAAGCACAGTCAACTTTTTCATTCAATCATATCTTGCCACCACCCAGGCATCTGTTAATATCTTTCTGGCAATTCCCACGTCTTAATCCAATTATATTTCAGATGTTGAAACTTCCATGAATTCAAACCAGAAATTATTCAACAAGAAAATCATATATTCATATAAAACCTTGTGAACAAAAAAGAGAGAAACTTCCATATAATCATGAAGAACAAAACCACTCAGATTCTTGTCTTGTTCCATTTATTTTTAACATGTTTTATCGATCAGAGTTCTGGGAAGAAGCAAAACGAAGCTCTTTCCCATTTATACAATGAAAAGTTCAGGAAAAATACATCAGCCATTGACAGAAGCCAATTCAGTGCAAGTAGTTACATTAATGGAGCAGAAATTCATCCTCAAAAAGGGACGAAAAAGAAGGATAGGATTAGGAGATTGCCTGGACAACCGCAAGTTGGATTCAGACAGTATGGGGGATACATTACAGTGAACAAAACAGCTGGTCGAGCATTTTATTATTACTTGGCAGAGGCTGATGAGCATTCGAGGAAGTCATTGCCTCTTCTTCTATGGCTTAATGGAGGTATTTCAATTCATTCATTCTTGAATCTTGATTTTATATATTTGTTTGATGATTTCATTTGTCATTACTGTGAAGTGGCTATGATTTCATATTCAATCAATTTAAGATATTTTATATATTAATTTGATGTCGACTTGAGTTGATGAGTACAGGGTTGAGTATGCCATTTTAACAAGTATACTTGATTTAACCCATGTTTTAATCTAGATTTTTATCGAAATCAAAGTATAAAATTAATTTTAATCATATATTTCATGGTCCCACAACTTTTTAATTACAGATTTCATCAATTTTTATCAAAATCTGCTAAAAAAATTGATTTTTATCTCCACCAAACATGGAATTAATGAATAAAAACATGTTGACATCTACTATTGAGAAAGAATAATTATTTTTTTGTAATTAAGAATCTTGTCGTCAATGTTACGTCGTAGAATACTGCTACATGTACGGGGAAACTTTCACAGAATTTTTACACGCTTCCACTTGACGTAGTTTCATCATTGGTAGTTAGCAAAAGAAAAAAAAAACTACGAATTAGGTGCTACCAATTAAAGCTTATGTAAGGAAAAACCATGTACTTATGATTTTTCTTATATTGAATTATTGTTATACGGACGATAAGATGTCAGTACATAATAATTATTTTTGAATGAACCTTATTTCACTTTTGATATGTTCTTGAGAAATTAAGTCATAATTGAAAATTTTGTTGCTTTAGATCTTTCAGCAAACAAATAATAAAGTTTTGTTTGTTGCTGTCGACCATATTCTTAGATTACTTAAACACCTATTTCGAAACTTTTCTCATTTTTCTTTTCTAGGCCCTGGTTGTTCTTCACTTGGATATGGAGCAATGCAAGAGATTGGACCATTTCGAGTTCACAGTGATGGAAAAACACTGTACAGAAACAAATTTGCATGGAACCATGGTTTATGATCTTGCACCTCTATTAACACTTACTGTTAAACTCAATAAACTCAATCTTCATCCATGTGTCTTTACTTTTTCTCAGCTGCAAATGTGTTATTTTTGGAGTCTCCAGCTGGGGTAGGGTTTTCATATTCAAACACGACGAGGGATTTCGTTAAAGGTGGAGATAGAAGAACAGCTATTGATAATTATATCTTTCTACGTAATTGGCTCGAGAGATTTCCAGAATATAAAAATCGAGATTTCTATATTTCTGGAGAGAGTTATGCTGGTCATTACGTATCCCAACTAGCACTTACAATCCTTCGTCACAATAAGAAAGCCAACAAGACAATTATCAATCTCAAAGGAATCATTGTAAGTTCCTTTATTTAAACTTTAACCGTGTCGGTCCATTCACTTTCATCACACTCCTTAGCGCATAAGCATCAAATAAATAGTATCAATGTCTTTCTGTTGTACATAATATTGTAGATTGGAAATGCTGTGATAGACGATGAGACAGACACGAAGGGAATGTATGACTATCTTGCAACTCATGCTCTAATCTCGGATGAAACATTGTACCAAATTCAAAAGTTCTGCGACTTTTCCACCAAGGTTTCGAATCGATCAGATGAATGCAATGAAGCTTGTGATGAAGCTGACACAGATGTATACAACCTTGATGTATACAACATCTATGCTCCTTTATGCTCCAATCCCAAGGGAACTTCGGTAAGTAAATTTCAAATTTTTGTCGAATTATATGCAGAACTGGACATGACAACTAACAAACGTGTCTTGTGCAGGTAATGAATTTTGATCCATGCAGTGACGACTACGTGCATATATACCTGAATCGACCTGATGTTCAAGAGGCACTCCATGCCAATGTCACCAAAATACATTACAATTGGCAATCATGCAGGTTAAAATTAAACATCATTCTTTTTTATTTATATTATTCACATTTTCAGGTTGAAAACTTTATTGGTTAGTCCAAAATATTGATCGTTATTAGCTATTTTTCTTGTACAGTTATTTCAATATAATTTTTAATTAAATTAAAGAGGAGCTTAGGATAAATTTTCAATTTTTTTTTCTTGAAATTTCAGCGAAATCATCCAGAAATGGGAAGATAGTCCATCAACCGTTATTCCTCTTCTCAAAGAGTTGATGGTAAATGGACTTCGAGTGTGGATATTTAGGTAATTAAAACTTATTTCATAATTAAATTATATTTACTGTATATAATTTGAAAGCATATCGATTATTTCAAATGCAGCGGCGACATAGATGGAGTGATACCAATAACTTCTACGAAGTATTCGATCAATCAAATGAAACTTTCAGCGAAAACTTCTTGGCGTCCTTGGTTCCTTCGTGGAGAGGTAATTAATTAAACTTGAACATAAAATATTTAACGCTATTTTTTTCTCCGTAAAGCAGTTTTGGTTGTGTTACTTGCAAAAAATCATATTTTTATACACATATTTCATAATTGGATAATTAAATTGATCGACTAATTGAGATGGATATTTTGTTGTGTAATCAGGTTGGAGGGTATACACAAGTTTATGAAGGCAACTTAACATTTGCTACAGTTAGAGGGGCTGGCCATCAAGTGCCCAGTTACCAACCTGCCAGAGCTCTTTCCCTCGTTAAGCACTTCCTTAGAGGGAAACAACTCCCCACTTCTTCAAAACATTAATATGTTGTCGTTTTCTTTCATTCATTATTATTGTAAAAAATAAATAAAATATTGGTTATTTTATTATTCAGAATAATATAAATCAAAAATTTCCAATTGCTGGTGTGACAAAAGAACCATACTTATGATTTTCTGCAACAATCATACATTAAGAGAATCATACTTAGCGTTCTCTTTGTCATATCAGTAATAAGAAGTTTTTAACCTGCCCACTAAGGGTAGGAAATCAATTCCATATACATAAAACACGTTGTCGCTTTATATCTTACATTGGCATGGTTGACTCGGGTCGGAGAGACTAGGGTAAACAGTGAGGCTTTTGTTGCATACCTTTGCTATTAACATAGCACTCCTTTTCAAATCTTGCAAATAAGGGGTGGGTTGTTTGATAAGTTTTTGATAAAAGTTTAATAAATTTTGATAAAAGTTGATGAAATGTGTAGTTAAAAAATTGATAAAAATTAAAAACTATGAGGTCCCATAAATTGTATGGTTAAAAAATAATTGTTGACGTTAGCTTCAACTTTTGAGTAACTTTTTAAGCTTTCCAAAACAAGCGCTAAATAAGAAAAAGTTTAGTCCATACACAATGTAATAACATAAATTCCTTCTTAATTAGGGTTTGTTTAAAATTAAGTCATGTTTAGTTTGGATTAAAATTTCAATTTAAAGTCAATAATTATTTTAATCACATAGAACTCACAATTTTTCAACAAACATATTTCATTAGTTTTTATCAAAATTTACCAAAAATCCAATTTTAACCAATAGGGGCTAAATATTCAACATTCACAAATTATCTTTTTAGTTTTCATTTAAACTATAGTAAAAAAAAGTATAATAAAAATTCATCTAATCACAGAACTCCTTATAATCATACAATTAAAATCAATGTCCACGGGTACTCAAAAAAGTATGTCCTAACAATTTCCCCTTAATAAATAAATAGATCGGAGTAAGCAAGAAATGAAAGTAAGCAAAATAAAAAGAATAATGATATCTAGCACTAGTGATACTAGAACACTAGTTTATGTGGCCACATTTGATATATTAAATTAAATGAATCAGATAACATTGTATTTAAATGAATCTATTATATAATATCATGCAATTGCCACTTAAACCGGTGATTAACATCGATTATGCTAAATAAGATTATTCTAAAAGGAATTGGATCTCAGTTGTACATCATGTCCATTTTGTATCTTTCATCCGATGTTTTGTAAATAACAAATAAGCATGGTTCTAAAATGCGCGCATAGCTAACGTTAAGGCACGAAATAGTGGCGGAGTCAAATATTTTTCGTACATTAGTTTTACTAATATTTTACTTTTCGCTTGAAAAATTAGATTTTTGTTCTAAGTTATTTTTTCTTAATTGTTTGAAATGAAATTTACTAAAAAAATGATTGTTAATCTATTGCAAATGATTATTTCAACTATAAAAATAAAATTTATTTCAATATTCAAATAACAAAGTCCCAATATTCCATTTAGATCACAACAGAAAATAACCAATTACATAAAAACAAAAAAAAATTATCAATGAATTCCAATTACCATAAAATTCAAAACCACCAAGTTAGGATACCTTGGATGTGATTGAAGTTGGAACTTGAAATTGGCATAAATTTCTTCAAAAAAAAAAACATAGAAATTAAATAATTTGCTCGTTTAGATTGTATTCAGGTGAAATAATGATAAAAGAAAGAGGAAGAAAACCCCTTTGGTGGTGACTGAGTTGGTGGATCGGGTGAACGCAGAGATCGAAAGTCACAAGTTCGAATCCTCTGCCAAGACTTACTCGGTCGAGCTCGTCGCACCGAGCTTGCTTAATGCGATTTATCTCTCCTATATGGTTTGCGAAATACTGTACATGAAGTAAGGTTTACCCAGCGCACATTCACAGGTAGCGGCTGCGAGTTCCTACGTAAGAAAAAAAAAAGTGGAAGAGAGCGGTTTTAAGCCAACTCTTGTAGATGATGTTTCGATGATTGATTCTTGAATCGAATTGAATCTAAGATAAATTTATATTATTGATTCATGAGAATAGATAAACATATTCAAAACATATATGTAAATGGAGAGCTAATGGAAGACTTAATAATGCTGAAAAATTAAATGCTTAATAATGCACGAACCCAAGCAAATACCTCAATAAAATTAATTTAAAAAAAAAAAAAACACTATAAGGACTATAAGTCCATAACAAAAATTTAATCAACAGTTGGCTCCGTAATTTTAAAAATGTCAAAAATCTCTACGGTATCAGCTGACTCCATATGCACCCATGTGAATTCGTCCATGGCATGAAGTTTGATCTTACCTTCTGGTTACGCTTTACATTTTTTATGTTTAGGCTTAGTCTATATCCATTTAGGCTTGTAAAAGCTTGAAGCATTGCATTGTCATTCTCTCATGTTTTATACTTTTTAGAACACTGCACGTAAGATAAGTGTTCGATAAAATTTCGCAAGTGTACAAATATCCTAGCCAAATAATAAAGAATGGGTGCGGCATCGTTTCTACGAAAACTAATTTATGAAGAGCAATGTTCCTTAAAACTCATTTAACGATCACTCTTAACTCCAATCAAACATATCTTTACATGTGATCATCTTGTATCTCTGTGAAATATACAAACATACAAAGATGCATTAAATTAAAAAAAAAAAAAAACATGAAAAGAATCATGCAAAATGTAACGTATATCCATATGATTGTTAATACCTGCTAAGTTCCTATTAGTCTCTCAAATATTAGTGGAAATTATAAGACAATTCAATTAGTGATCAATTAATTGAAAAGCATTAAGTTATTAATCATCAAAAATCAAACATGTGTTTTAATATCAAAATTCGGAATCAAAACTTCAAAAGTATGGTTCAACGTTATCCTAGCATCTATACGATTAGTCAAGCATCAAATTAGTTACAAAAATGTAATTGAAATTGATGCAACATCACCAGGTATGAACAATTGGAAAGACGATGGAAAGAATCTTGAAAGTCTTGAATTTTTTCAATGACTTCTTGATCGATCTCATTTGATTCTTCTTCAATCCAAGCTAGCAATTGGTGTATGAAAGTAGGTTGGATATTTTTTGGAACAAGCTTTTATAAAGCTTTGAAAAATATATGGATTTGTAGAACAAAACTTCCTCTTTGGTTATTCTCTATAAGATATGTGAATTTGAAATCCTAAGAGCCTCCTTTGGCTACAGTTGTATAAGATATGTATAATATGTGTATAATTAATCCTTGTAAGTCTTATTTAAGTGTTAGATGAAGGCATGTATTTATAAAGTAAAATTTAGGTCAAAATATGTGCTACAATTGGTTACCAAAATGAAGTTTAATTGAACATCAAAATAAGTTCGTTTCTAAAGAAAATCACATTGTACGATCTCACAACCAACAGAAAATGCACGTTGGTTTTCTAGTTTCATAGGCCGCGAATGCGATTGAAGCCCTTAAGGCTTGCAAATCCAGGCGTCAATGTTGATCTTCTGTTCATTTCAATCCTTGACTTCTCCTATTGGTTCGGCTTGAGTTCATTATGATTTGTACCTCAGTCCTTCATCTTTAAATCTTCATCATTAGGTCCTCATCATCCCAAATTCATTAGTAATTGATTCGATGTAAGTTTTGAAAGTTTACAACTTAGTTCTCAAACTTTCTATTCATGAATTTAACTCTTGAAACGTGTGATTCTCATTTGATTGCTCCTAATTAGTTCTTCATATTGAACAATTGCAATCTGATTGATCATTAATGAATCTGAATGAACTCCAATTAAGTTCGGATTTCGCCTTTTTCACGTTAATTTTATCTAATTGCATCCAAATTGGGGTTTTACCTACATTTAATATAAGCAAGTCCTATTAGAAATAACAGAGCATCAAATACTTGTTTACAGAAAAATTGGTTGCAAATGGTTCCTAAAAACCTTCAACTCTTTGTGCAAACATTCCTAACTTTTGATGGGCGCAACTGGTCATTTTGAATGGTTTCCATTTAATTGACCGTCAAAAAGGCCAAACTTTTGATATAAACACTGAAATGCATTACTTTATTAAATAAATAAAATAAATAAAAAATAAAAGTCAACTCATCAAAATGTAGATTTCTTAAAAAAAAAAAAAAGTGCCATATAAGCACAATAGAATATGTTTAAAAAATTCATTTTCAATGCAAATTCATAGGGACTCCGTCAAGATAATGTGACATGACAATAATAGATATTTCCTAGAACTCCATCTAAATTCAAAAGCTCCTTTAGACACGCTAACTCAAAAAAAAAAAAATTTTATTTTATTTTCAAATCAATGTAACTTTGTTATTATTTTAAGAAAATAAAAGAGACCTATATAGCAATCCATATAATGCATTAAAAATCAATTTTGAACTTATGTCTATTCATTAAACATCAATGTTATGTATTGAAAAACTTTCCGTATCTATTTTTTTTTTCTGCTACGTCATCTTTACTAAGTCCCACCAGCTAACATTTAAGAGGTACTTTTTAAATACCTACTATTTTACTATATGACCTCCTTTTGAGTTTTATTTTATTTTTTTTAAAAAAAACTCTACTTTCCGATCTATATTTGACATTGGAAAGTAGAATTTTAGGAGAATGATGTGAAACCCAAATGGAGGCACGACACAATTTTTAAAGCAAATCACGTTTGCATTGGAGATTCTCCCCCGAGAAATTGGTCGGAAGAAATGAACATTTTTAAACATATATTTTAAATATTTATTTCACTTGTTTTATTTATTTAACTAAAAGTAAGGACATTTTAATCTATTGATCAAAAGTTAGAAATTTTTAACGTCCAATTGGATGGAAATCATCCAAAAGGACCAATTGAGCATATTAAGTAAGTACTAATATTTAAAGGGCAGGGACTATTTGCACTAAATCCCCCTTGTTTGTCTGGAGATGAGATTGTTTGTACGCAAAAACAAACAAACAAACAAATTTGGACGTTTTACCTGTGAAAAATATCCATTTCAAAGTAATTAACGAGTTTGGACAAATAATAGTTATATTCTATATGAATATGCAGTTTCGTACGTCAATCGAGTGCAAGGAAGAGACTCATCGGACGTACTTATAACATAATTTAATTATTATTATTATTTTGGGTCACATCCTTAACTTTAAGATTAAAAAATATAAACGTGTAAATGTATAAACGATAAAGTTATGGTTGAACTTCTCAATCTTTCTTGAGGCATGGTTAGTGAGGTTATGTGTCTCCAACTTATTTAATATTTGAATTCAAGTACCCGTTGATTGAACCATTGACACAGACGTTAAAATTACACTCGACTTTCAATTATAATTGTAGAAAAATTTCAAGTGATTTGACATTTTCACCCTCTAACTTCAAGTGCCTGGAAATTCACGGTCAAATTTATCATCCATGATGAAAGTTTTGGTCACAATTGGATTCAAATTCATAAATTTAAATGTTGAAAACCTAGAACTTCGCTTTTTTTTTTTTTTGATACCCAAGTGTCCACTTTCGACGACTAATCTTGGGGTTTAAGTCTTGGCCCCTCAAGACGCAGACCAGGTAAACTGTGGGATGTGCCCCAAATTGGCCAGGTTCAAGAGCCCTCCCCACTGATTTGTCAAAGTGCCGAGCGAGTAAACACATGTTGCACCTTGCCTTCCAGGAGAATTCCTGCATTCCAGAATAAATCATGCCTTCCAGGAGAGAGTCTGCCTTCTAAGAGCCCCACGAATCAAACCCGCGACTTCTGAACTGTCAGCAACTAAGAACCCCGTTCTTTGCCAGTTGGGATGTGCCCTAGGGGGCCTAGAACTTCACTTTTGAATGATAAAAAGTCAGAACAACCCTATTTACCAGGGTGGGAAGATAGTCCTAATTTCTCTAAATTGTAAAACTGCCTTTCATCCAATAGTCAACGTTGGATTCAAATATTGAACAGTACAATTTCAAGAAGCCACCTTGAAACTAGCGACTCTTATTTTAGATGAAAATTACAGTAAAATAAGGAAAAAACCTCAAGTTTACATAAAAGAATGACCAAAATAAGATCGTGACAACTTATAATTAAATAATTGTGAGACAGAGAGCATTGTATATCCCAAAAGCACCATTGTATATCCCAAAAGCAAAATTCCATAGTAGGACACTTTCTCTAAATGCAGCCTTTTTTGTCTCATTAGATACTCTTCATCCCCACCCGCTATAATAATTCAGTATTGGACCGGAGAATGGGGATGGCAATGGGTTGGGATCGGGGCAACCTCCCCCACCGGCCACCCCCTGTCCTGTCGGATATTTTTATCATTTTGTACCCACCTCATTACCCGTTTAAGGCTGAATGGGGTTGGCTGGGCTGGGGGGAGCTCTTACTCCGTTTACTACCCATTTATTTATTTTAAATTTTTGATAATTAATTTTATTACCCTCATTCATTAAAATGAGACATAATATATTTTTTTTTTATTTTTTATTTATTTTTAAATTTTAATTTATTCAAATATATTTAGTAAACTAAGACAATTGTCATATTTTATTATTATAACTAATTAAATTTCATGGAGTTTTTCATTTAAAGTATTGAATTCTTAAAAAAAATTAAAAATTAAATAGGGCAGGGCCCTTGTTACCCGTACCCAACCCGGAGCGAAGTCTCCCGATCTAAATACCCGATTAAGCGGGTAATCTCTGCCTCGTTTGGAGCGTGGCCCTGCGGATATTGAGTTTGACAGGCATTTTTGCGATCCCGGAGAATTGACAAACTTTCTCACATCTTTCTTCTTTAATCTTGCTCCAGTCTTTTCCAGTTCAATATACTTTGAATGTTTGCATCATGGCTCGGGCTGTCACTTAGATCAACACAAACTGAAGTCTTTCATTTTCAGCATAAAATTGATAAGGCTTGGAATATGCATCCGTTGAGAAATGTACATTGTTTGTTCGAATCTACTTATCTTGTAAAACGCCGAGGCACCCGAGGCGTCGATACAACATCACGACCAGATTTTAGCAATTCGATACGGTCGGTTATCATTTTATCAAATAGCCTGTTATCCGGATTCTCAGCATAGCAGACAAAGTAACAACTCACACATGCCTGAGGTAGTGCCATGGCAATCCTAGTCTACAAGCACATTAGAAATACGTTTATGTTAATCAACCTCCCAATACTAGAGAAATAAAAAATTTCCAAGTTGATCACAGTACTTGCATGTATAACTATGATGTAAAAAGAATGGATTAAATTAATCATGGCCATTAGGGAGAGTTCACCAACCATTAGGTACCCGATGTAGGCGGCTAGGACGGAGAGGGTGGCTGTGTAGCGGTGGTGCACAGTGGCTGACCAAGAAGCCACCACAATTACACATATCGAGCCACTGCAAACTCCAGTGAGAAAGCAAATGGCACTTGTAATATCAGAATCAACAATACGTTCCATTTCTCTCTTCAGAAAAAGCTCCCATGTATCTCGTGATGCCTTCACAAAACCTTTTCCATATGCAGCAACCTGCAGAAATTGTGTGCATCAGATACTCCCATCCCATGGTGGAGAACGTTTTGGTGCGAAAAGATAGGTCAATTCATTTTTCGACCCCTACTGCCTCGTGTACCTGGCAGAGCCTTCAGCATATCTAATCTAATCTAATCTAATATAATACAACACATTGAGAATTGCAAAGAACACAAATACAATTCTTATGCGATGACAGGAATAAGATTATACCTGAACATAGGCCCAACCATTGCCTTGTTCGAAGATTGATTCCATTACACTAAGGCAGCAATGTGCACAAGAAAACATGAATTCATCTTCTCCCTTGACCAAATTGAGGCCGCGTGCCACAATTCTCAGGGCTTCTATCACAGGCACGAAAAGGGAGCCAAGACAAGCACTCCCAAGATTGTTAGACAATGCTCGTTGGAAGCAAAATTTAGTACTAGATTGCATTCCTCTTAGGTAATACAGAGCAATCACCCTACTCACTGTTAAATTTGCCACATTCCTCATTACTTCAGCAGTCCAAGCCAAGCTCAATACCAATGCAAATATAATCAATGGAGGAAAATAGAAATTCAACGCCCCCACAACAGCTAAAATCCAAAATGACATCCAAAAAAATCCAGCACCAAGCATCAAGTAAGTGGGGTGATTTAAATCAGGAAATTTCGACATGGGGTCAAGAGCTTTAATGAAAATCTTGGAGCAAAAACTAGTTCTTTGAGTAACCCAACAAGCATACAATCCATTACCAACGGCGAAAACGATAAAAAGAACTCCAACGCCATCTGTTGCAGGCCTTTGGAAGCAAATTAGAAGGATTCCGGCCGATAAAGTAAGGACAAAAGAACTCCAAATTATGAAATGAACCATTAATTTAGGCCATACTCTCACTGCCTTTTGCCAAAGAAATGCTAATGTAATGCTAAGAAAAGAAGCAGCCTCAACCTGTGGTAGAAAATACTTCAACAGCTCTTTCTCTCGTCTTTGAGCCCTCCCTTCTTCTATTAGGCCTTGCACTCCTTTAAATATAAGAAAACCCACCAGCCCAATTGCAATAAACATATGCATAAGGAACACAAACAGCGAAATCTTGTTTGTGTATGATCTCGAATTCAATGTTACCACTGATT
The DNA here is from genome assembly GCA_903798375.1 of Fraxinus sp. D2006-0159. Taxonomy (NCBI): domain Eukaryota; kingdom Viridiplantae; phylum Streptophyta; class Magnoliopsida; order Lamiales; family Oleaceae; genus Fraxinus; species Fraxinus sp. D2006-0159. The sequence goes on along the minus strand of CAIGRQ010096045.1, from coordinate 772 downwards.
GCTGGTCAAGAAACACAAGATTCCAGAAATTATTTTCAAGAAAAACACACACAGAAAAAATAAAAGAAAATTGTTGAATGTTGATACTTACTTGAGGGGTAGGTGTAGAGCGAGGCACAGGCTGCTGCAAAGGTGGAGGAGTAGGAGAAACAGAAGGAGAAGGACGAGGAGGAGGAGGAGGAGGACGAGGACGAGGACGAGGACGAAGAAGCAGAAGAAGAAGAAGAAGAAGAAGAAGAAGAAGACGAAGAAGAAGAAGAAGAAGACGACGAAGAAGAAGGAGAAGAAGAAGAAGAAGACGAAGAAGAAGAAGAAGAAGACGACGAAGAAGAAGAAGAAGAGGAAGACGACGAGGAAGAAGAAGAAGAGGAAGACGACGAGGAAGAAGAGGAAGAGGAAGACGAGGAAGAGGAGGAAGAGGAGGAAGAGGAGGAAGAAGAGGAAGAGGAGGAAGAAGAGGAAGACGAGGAAGAAGAGGAAGAAGAGGAAGAGGAGGAAGAAGAGGAAGAGGAAGAGGAAGAGGAAGAGGAAGAGGAAGAGGAAGAGGAAGAGGAAGAGGAAGAGGAAGAGGACGAGGACGAAGAAGAAGAAGAAGAGGAAGAGGACGAGGACGAAGAAGAAGAAGAAGAGGACGAAGAAGAAGAAGAAGAAGAAGAAGAATTGACTTGTATCAAATAACAATATTATTGTCAAAAGACAGATGGAAACTATTTTCTCTTTTTCGAAGAAAATAATAAAAGCAACATCGTTAAATACATGAATATAGTACTTA